>OY720448.1:59195607-59378107 GCA_963082715.1 Harpalus rubripes
AATACCGGCCCTAAGAGGGTTAATTAGTTAACGAGAATGGATAATATTCGTTTATTTTAAACTACTATATATGTACAGAACTACAAAGTAACCAGACATAGTGGTATTCAAATTAGTTTAAAATCACAATTAATACTCCTATCAGACTTAACTTTAACAAAGTTTTCGCGAAGTGGATTTGTTTCACTTCCCAAGTGTTACGCTTTCAATGATTAATCTCACCAAGGACTGGTACTGTTTCTAGTCGAGTTCAATTCATTACGACACTGCACTACAAACTGCAGGAAGAAAGTGAGTGTCAATGCAAGTCTGACTAGCCGAGACACATTTAACAACTTATTTACAAATAGTTATGTACGTAAGCAGCAATTAACATAGTTACTTAAAGTTTTTTACCACCTTTTTATCACCAGGATTATATGTTTTTCCAAACTGTAATTTATTTTTTGAAAGATAATTATTATTTACAATAATTATTTTCATAGTTTTAATTTGTATCATAATATTTTACTTCAACATAAATATTGTTATATATGTACAAGTGAATAACCAAATATTTTATCCACTACCAGTAATTTCCACGAGTGGATATAATAATTTTTATTTTCACATGCTTCCAATTTCTTTTTTTTTGTATTTCGAGGTCTTTTATAATTATGACATTTAAACAAATTGACAATTGTATTTTATTTGTATAATTACCATTTACCAACGTATATTTGTTTAAATTATTTGTTTAATTAATATTTATTAAATATTGTTACTAACAACAATTATTACAAGTTGTTATGAAAAACCAGATGTTTGTTAAGCAACAACAATCCTAATGACCGGTTGTACCAATATTTTAATTGGGAATTAAACAAATATAAAATTAAAATCTGCACTTATATAATATATTTTATACGTATATAAACGTTGATTTTATTTAAAGTTTTGTTTAATTCTCAAATAAGTATTCGTGAAAATTATTGTGATTATTTTTCTCCAAATATTGAAAAATCATAAAAATGTAGTTAAAATTGAAATAAATACATCTGGATTTCTTTGGTTTTTGGTGAAATTTTGCATTTACCCGATGAAAATGATGTTAACATAATAAAGTTAGGTATATTTTCAACATTTTTAATTTGATTCTTGTAGAATTAAAGGGTACGTATACCCTTATAATTTTAAATATTTAATTTTTGACAAAACCTTGTTGCTCCCAATGTGACGTGACCAGATTCGAACAATATAAATCGGGAACTGCAATAAATAGACTTTTTTGATCCTTGAGGAAAACCCTCAAGTATTACTTTTGTGTTTCAATTTTACTGCAAAAAAGTATTAAAGTTGCCAAAAACGTATTTGAGTATATTCGACTGTAGCGTGCATGATTCGTGCAAAAAAATTGTACATTTTACACTTGTTACATAAATAACTATTTTATTAAGAATCGCCAATAAAGTATTACTCTAATAACGAGATTAATATAGAAAATAAAGTACAGTAAGGAATATATGATTATAGCAACTGTCACTTTTGATTTTTAAATTAGTTTCACACAGAAAGTAGTTCAATTTCTGAATTACAGGTCCTTGGTACGCACCCACGGCAATTTCTACGATACTTTTTGGTTAACACTTTCATATAATATTTGTAAGACGTAAATATTATACATAAAAATACAGCAACACTGACAATAATACAAAAAGACTTTATCTGCTGAATTTCACTGTACAGACTTGTCATTAATGAATTATTCTGACTGAATATTGCTGATATAATCGGTTCTTTTTTAACAGATAAATCTTCTGTAGTACAAGTTATACCATGCACATTTTCCTTAAACATGTGATATGTATCATTTGATTGAGATACATTAACGGAGTATTCTTCCAGAAACTGTAACATGGTTGTCAGTATGTGACAGTTCCAAAGATTTTCATTGATATCCAAAAATTTCAAATTCCGAAGTACAGATAACAAAACCGCGTAATCAATGCTAGTTAAATTGTTGTTGTTTAAGTATAAGAGTTTTAAGCCTCGCAGTGGATGTAACGCTGGAATTTCCAAGTTTAAAAGTTTGTTGTTCGATAAATCGAGAACATTTAATTTCGTTAAGCCAGAAAATATTCCGATGGATAGCGCCGACAAGTTATTCCCGCTAAGTTCCAATACTTTCAGATTCGAAAGCGGCCGGAAAGATCCGAGAGGCAATTCGTCTATTTCATTGAATGAAAGCGCGAGTTTTTCAAGTGTGTTTAAATAATTGAAAGACTGGGAGAAAATTATTTTAATTTTGTTCCACGATAAATCTAAAATTTTCAGATTATTTAATCCGTAAAATAAATCAGGATCCAAAGCGGGAACGGAATTGTGGCTTAGATTTAATGCGTTTAATTCTTTCAATCCATTAAAACAGTGCGGTTTTAAATGGACTATTTTCAGGCTTGACAAATCTAGCTTATTCACTCGTGTCAGACCGACAAATGTTCCGTTCTCCAAAGCCTCTATAGTGCTCATTTTTACTTCTAAGCTGGTCAGATATGTTAAACCACTGAATGTGAAGGGCTGTATCACCCTGATGGGGTTCTGGGTTAGGTTCAGTGTGAGCAATTTCTCCAAATGTCCGAATGTGTCGAAACTTAAATTTCGCAACTTGTTATGCTGGAGATCCAAGTGCTTTAGACTCGACCCTCCTATACTCTTTGCCTGAATATTTGTTATATTGTTGAATGACAAATTTATTTCCTGCAGTAACTTATTTGATGTAAAAGTTCCACTCATTAAATTCTCCAAAAGATTATGATCTAGTTCAACTTTTTCCAATGCCGGATTTCCAACAAATGATTTAGCGTCTATTCTTTTAAGAAAATTATTGGACAAGTCAAGAAAAACTAAATTTTGTGCACCTAAAAAAGACTTTTCTGAAATATTATGAATATGATTATTATCTACTAATAAATGAGTTAATTTGTTATTATCATAAAATGCGAAAGGTTCTATAGTAGTAATTTCCCCATTGGATAAAATAATTTTTTTCAAATTTTTAGCACCTTTGAAAATGTTAGATTTAATTTTGGTCAATTTGTTATCTCCAAGTGTAATTGTAGTTAAATTATAATGATTATCGAAAACATTTGGTTCTATTTCCTTTAAAATGTTTGATGATAGGCCCAAATATTCCAAATTTTCGGTGCCCTTTAAAACGTAAGATGCCAATCTCTCAATTCTATTATCTTCCAGTTTTAAGGTTTTTAAATTTGAAGAATTACTAAATACATGTGGCATTATGGCCTGAATACCATTGACAGTTATACTAAGTGTACTTAAACTAGGGTTGTTGGCAAACAACCCTGACGGTAGTTTAGTAATTTCATTGTTGTCTAAGAAAATAGAGTCAATAACTCTAAAACTTTTAAAAGTGTTTTCATTTAGAAAGGATAGTTGATTATTAGAGAAATCTATGCTAGTTACATTGGTACATTGGTTAAAAAGCGTTTCAGGAATAAATTTTAGTTTATTGTTTGATATATGAAACGACAAAAGTTTTGGAAGATATCCTAATGAATTATCACCAATAGATTCAATTTGACAAAACGATAAACTTAATTTTTTTAATGATTTTAATTCACTGAAGGTGCCATCAGAAATAGTTGTTAAATTATTGAAATCTAAATATAGTTCTTCGAGTGATGCTAAATATTTGAAAATATTTGCATTCAATTCTTTAATATTATTATGAGTAAAGTGTAACATTCTTATATTTCTAAAATTAGAGAATATTGAAACAGGCAGAGTAGTTATTATATTGTTTTCTAAATTTAACACAGTTAAGCTAGTTAAACTGGAAAACGCACCTGAACTTAAGAATTGAATATTACAGAAAGATAAATCCAGCTTTTCTAAATTACTTAAATATTTAAAGAATTCATCAGAAATTTTTGACAATTTATTATTCTTTAAATTTAAAACTTGGAGGCTGGGAACATTTAAGGCTTCATTTTCAATTTCGCTGATGGAATTACTTTCCAGATTCAGATAACGCAGTTTCAGGAATTTGAAAACACCACGTTGTAGCACTGTCAAATTATTAAAACTCAACTCTAATCGCACCACTTCATCAAAGCCCTCAAACGCTGTATTCTCTAAAGCACTCACTTCACTATGACTTATCACAAGGAAAATCAACTTGACTCTGTCGTTATTTGGAAGGAAGCTAAACGTGTAGCTGTCAAGTTCAGTAATTCTGGAGTCAGTGATCTGAAACTTCTTACACTGGGATAACTGGCTGAACACATAGCTCCTGGAGTTCGCGTCCAGGATCTGCTGTGTGATGTTCGAACACGCGATGACGTCGTACTCCGAAATGCCGAGTTGGATATCTTCTGCTGAGAGTTTGTAGTGGAATCCGGCATAGTCTTGCAAGTAGCAGCCGAAGCGAGATGTAAATATAGCACAGCTCCAAGGAACTTGGTGGAGGAGAAGGAAAAGTAAAGTGTGTAACAAAAACATTTTCCCCTAAAACAGCAAAATAATAGATATTTATACACCAAGTAAGTTAAGTTAATATTTATTCATGATGAATAAACATTCTTAACTTATGTGGTTTATACAATATATTATTCAATATTGACGAAATAATAGTAAAAACCTTTATATAAATTTAATTTTAACAAAATCTAAAAATTAATCAATTAGTAGGCTGTACTTGACAATCGTCGTTTGTAGACGTCGACTCGTTTATTTTTTATAAATTATAATAAGCTTTATTTTCTCTCATTTGTGTCGTGAAAAACAATGAAAATGGCTAATCTGCCTGAGAAAAACTGTGGTAGAAGTATTATTTGTAGCAGAGTGAGGTAAAATTTTGTGAGAGTGACTTATTTTTTTTTAATTCACTAGCAAATAAACATTTACTTACAGTTGTTGCTATGGCATTAAATTGAATAAAATAATTCAATACTTTAAATATTAATTATACACGCCTCGTTCCAAATTAGTTGGCCCCCTTGCTTAATTCATTTATTATGACTTAATTCATTGTACAAGGTAGGACCTAGAAACTTACTTTCTTTGAGGGCGAATAAAATAAAAAGTATTGCTGATAGAAAAAATTATTTTTGTATAATGAAAGAGCATAATTTCAAATTTTAAATCATCAATCAGTTTTAATATCTTGAAGGAAATGGACACCGTTTTCTATGCAACCGATTTCTGAAGTTTCTCTCTCTCTCGGAATGTGGGCTAATTCCTGCCGAATAAGATTTTTCAGCTGAAACAGGGTTGTAGGACGGTGTTTGTAAACCTTATCTTGATTAGAGGTGACATCCCGTAGGCGGAACGCTCGCCTGATTTAACGCCATGTAATGTTTTTATGGGGATATCTCAAGGCATAAGTTTCTAAACACCGCCCTATAACCCTGCATCAGCTGCAGAATCTTAATCGGCAGAATATAGTTTGCATTTCGGTGGACATAATGAAACGTTGGTGGGCTCCATTTTCAATAATATGCTTTGTTCAAAACTGCTTTATTTAAAACTTGAGATTATGGTCTTTCATTACCCAAAACAAAATTTTGTCTATCAGCCCTAATTTTTATTTTATTCGCTATCAAAAAAAAAAAATTCTAGCCTCCACTCTGTATTAATTAAAGATATCTTTTTAATTTTTACTTAAAATGAAAGAGCTTCTCTTCTCGCTTTAAAGAACATATACCTATTATAAATTTTATATAAAGTGAAAACATTGTACAATAATCTTTTATTTTGTTTACATTAAAAAAATTAAACATTTTAGAAAATATATCAAAAGAAAATAGGACAAATTTAAGTTTATCGTCTGTCAGGTATTTTGATAATTAAGAATTCAAATAAGTTACTAATTATATTAATGACCATTATTATCGTCTGTCTCGGCTATTAACCAACATAATTTTCATAAAACCTATGTATATGAATACATATAATGTTATTCTATTAGTATTAGGAAGATCCAAGGATAAAAAAATAAGTTGTTAGCAAAAATAAAATTGCAATGAACATTTAAAGAAATTTAACAAAAGTGATTCACAAATAAATAAATATATATATGCTAAATATATTTTAATTTTTATTATTTTTTTATATTATATGAAAGAATAATTATAAAAATTTACAAAATATTCAATCACATGTCATATACGTATGAAGGCTGAAAATTGGTGACACGTACCTGTGTATGGTTCCGTGCATTCATTCGTGCACTTTTGTATATATAGCGGATCAAATGATAAAATTATTGGCGTAAACAGTTTTCAACTCTTCACGGATTTATGATTAATGAAACAATAAAATTTAATTAAATAATGAATGTTAAATGTTATTTTACAATATAAAATAGGTTTATAGATACATTTAAATAATTAAAATATTTTTCATTATTAAAAAGCAAAAATATAATTTTACAGGTGGGATTATTTAATAAACAATACCATTTATTTGTAATAATAATTAGTTATTATTTTTTTAATAGATAATAATACTTTTAATAATATATTCGTTTTTACAGGCACGAAATTAATTTGAAAGTTCACATTTGTCTGCTTACTTGCCACGACTGGTTAAATTTGAAAGATATTTTGAATGTAAGAATATGAATTAAGTAAAACAACATTATACTTGTCTATGTATTGACTATAGCACAATGGACCAGAAATTATTCACGAAAGTATGATATACTTTATATTGGGAAAATCCGCCGTCATATTTACATTATAGTGAAATTATGGTGTAAGTAATTTCGATGGGACCAGTAATTATTTATTTAGGATGATCACAAAGTGGGGAAGACGTGTGAAAGCAAGAACAAAGGAAAATAAATTTAAAAAATGGATAAAGAACTAATTTTAATAGAACGAATGGCAGTGATTCCATATAAAATAGAGATAATGGAACCAAACAAATAAAATATTGCTTTACATTCAATTGTTCTTTTTCATGGCTAGATAGATAATATTCTAAATAACGCTAATATACAAAGTGTATTCCACACCAGTCGAAGCCTCTCAAAATATTAATAATAAAATTTTACTATAGGCCTTATCTATTTTTTATTCGTGTCTTAAAAATTTCCACATTAATAATAGAGGTTATCTACTTGAGAAAATCTCTCAATAGGAGACAAATAAAAAAAACATGAAGTAAAATGTAAACATACTTGTATACGTCGAAAACCATGAATCAAAAATAGAGGTGCCCCTATTTAGATCGATGATATGCCAATGAGTAAGTCCCATAATTTCATATTGTTCATTGTTTCAATCTATTATCTGTGGATCTTCCGGATATAGCGTGCACGATTTTATCGGAGAACATTTATTAATACCCTTTATCCTTTGTAAAATTCGTCTTTTTATATTCAAATTTTATTATAGCCAGAATGTCAAATCTTCGTTTACCTAGCAATGTTTTATAATCTGGTTGGAGTTTTATAAAACGTCAAAGCGTCTAGGCTTTTTATAAAACGATGAATAGCTTATATATTTCTCTAAATATAACAACAATAACCTAACATGACGCACAAAATTTGGCCAGAGTTTTCTAAGTATGCCTTTCTTGCGTTAAGTTAGGTAATATTAAGGTGTATTTAGAGAAATTGTAAGGGAAAATGTCAATATGTTATTCATATTATAATGCGACCGTAAGCTGTTCGTCATTTTATAACCCGTCTAGCCAGATTGTAGTCAACAAAGATTCCACAATTTGGCTGCGTTTTATAAAGACATATTTCACAATCAAGCAACTAAATAAGTATACAGTGTTTCCTAAGTTATGAATCAAACAAGAGATGATAATATAGATAAAAGTAAGTCAAAAAGTCTTAATTCGCTAAGTCCAATTCACAAAAAAAACAGCCAAAAATTAGCTGATTTTCATGTTCTGAGAAATTTTTGGAAAATTAATAACACATGTGAGTAGGCATCTTAAACACAAAAAAAACCTCATTTGACCAAAGTCGTCACTATTTTAGTTTTAAGATATTAACGGAAAAAACGTGAAATCACTAAATTAGATGATCTATATCTCGGAAACAATTGTGAAATAGACTTTGCGGATTAAGACATTTTGATTTACTTTTGGCTGTATTACCATCCCTTAATGTTTGATCTATAACTATAGAAACACCCGGTATATTGCTTGAATATGTCAGATATAAAACTAATATTTACATTTTTCGCAACAAATAAAAAACGTATTTTATTTGCAAAACTCGATGAGCTACCTATATGTATAACATGTTTTGAAGATAAATTGGTGTTATTTTATTACTTGCAGTCACGCATAATTGTTCATGTAAAATGTAAAAGTGAAATTTAAAAAAATCATATTTTCAAATAAGGTGCAAATCAGTGTTGAAATGTAAATATTTTCACAGATGACATGATAAGTCTAATTACTTCAGGATTAAATAAATTTGTAAGGTTTTTGTTACTTTATTTTAACGGAGAAAGTGGCGAGTAAAGCAAACCCTTTTTATTAGTAAATACTTACTTAACTAATCTGCTGGCAGGTATCATATATTTCCGACTCGAGGTCCAATCATTTCCAAGCTCATTTTATTAAATTGTCTGACAAGGAGTGCCGTAAAAAATCACTTCGTAAGTTTCACTGCACTTATGCAACTAGAACTGACAAAAACCAAGCTCTACATAAACAGGAAGAAATATCCTTCTTATTATATTAATAATTTGTTATTCCTAATAATGTATTAAAATATGTTATTGACATTAGTCGCTGCTACTATGAGTATTCAAATATATAAAAACTATGACAAACAACAGAGATATTTATAATATTATAATGATTAATGCAAATTTTTTCATAGGCATGTAAAAAATATCTATGTAATTAATTATTTTTATTATCAATATTTCACTTCAATCATATGAATATCTATATTAAAATTTCAAATATTTCAATATATTTTTTTAACGAGATATAAATTGTAAAAAAACACAATAATTTCATATTATTATCTGCAGTATTAAAATTAAAAAACCATGACTCACCATGGTTATTTAAAGTTTCGGTGAAACAAGTCAAACAACATTTTTGTTTTATTTCTGTCGCGAAACAACTAAGTTCAAGATCGTACGTAAAATGTAACAATAAGGTTATTGATTTCTATACAAAACAAAATAAAGTAATCCAAATAGTTATTTTATCTACGGAGTTAAAGTTAATGCAATGATTGTAATTTCTTTAATTTCTATTTTTTAGAGTTTTGGCTTGCAAATGTTTCATACAGGAAACAAAATGTATATAAAAAAGAAATATTTAGGTATACCTGATGCATTAACGTAATTTAAATGTGAAAATTTACTCATAATTTAAGTTTTGTTGATTCGAGTGTGTATCAAAGCAACAAAATTCCCACAGATTATAATCTATATATCATTTAGCGACTTAGGCCCGATATTTTCAACTTTGGTTAAACAGTCTATTAACTGTCAGTTAAAAGATAAACAAAGTATCGTTATTATTGCATAAGTTGTAAAAATTATACATGTGTCTATTTTTTGATGCTACATTCTTCTTAAAACCGACAGGTAAGTTAACAGACTGTTTAACCGGAGATGAAAATACCGGCCCTGAAACGTTAAAATCATAAAGAAATGTTAACAAAAATGTCATTTAAATAAGTTGTTGAAAAATATTTTATTTGCTATTCGATTTTACCATGTTCTTAGAAACAGTATCTATGCTGTAATTTTGGAAATTAATACAGTAATACAATAATTATGAAAGAAAACAAATATTATACAAATTTAATAGAACCAATGAATTAATTTACTTACAGAGCAAAATTTTAAAAATTAGGTAACTAAATATACGAATGTTTTAATTATATACCACACAAAATGATAAATATAGTGATTAGAATTTTGAAAAAAGTTGCGCAACAATATTTTTACTTATGTGTTTCTCAAATTACTGACCTTAAACGTTAAACTTTGGTGAATGACCTAAACATTGTAATAAATTCAAATTTAAATGCAAAGATAAATTAACAATCATTTAGTCGGAGTTGGAAATATATTATGAATTTTAAAATGTTATCAAAATGAAAGTGAAATATGTTGAATAAATAAGTACACCTGCATAAGAAAAGATTTTTACATACCTACATCAGCTGAAAATAATTGGAGACACTTTCATTTTCACAAGTGCACTACGAAACTACATGGCCATTAAAAATCACGATAAATATATACGTAAAACATGAAGATAAGTTAATCGGACGTACCATTAACTAGAGCGGTTCGGTTCAAAATGCGCGCCTGCGTACCATAGCAAACCAGTGACAAAAGAGAACGTAAACAAATAGCAAAAATAAAGAGCTGCTAGTTTTTGCCTCATTCGCTATACTTCAGCATGCGCTTAGCCAGTGTCGTAGGTCCTAATAATTTCAAAGGGGCATATTACAATTAGTAAATCGTGCTTACCGTGTTGGATTAGCAGCAAACCAAGTGGAACCAATGACAATTGGGTACATCCGTCAATGGGTGACCGTGAGCGACATCCCATCTCATCTCATAATAATTAACAACAATAATTATAAATTGCGCTGTACACCCAATAGAAGTTCATGGTAAACATGTTGAAAAAATAAAGTAATTAGTAATTATAAACATCTTCATACAATATGGATGTTTTCGTTAGTTGCGTATCTATATCAACATTACACTGGTATTTTATAACAAGCAACCAAAAATTTATTTATAGTTTTGTTATTGTCTTTTACAAATTCTATAAATTTTATACGTGTACATATCTGAATGTAAGGTTCTTAATGGGAATTATAGAATTTTATGTTTCTAATTTTAAACACAATTTATTATTGGAGTTTGAGTTTAAGCTCGCAGCGCCACAGCGGCGAAAATTTAAAACCTTGCATGCTACATACTGTTTGAAAGGTTAAATGCAAACCATATGCGAACATTTGTATACAAGTGCATTCCGGTGTTTTAACTGTCTTGTACAGACAGTAGTTAATACAATTCAATAGATCAGCACTCCGTTGTACAAATTTGAGGACACATTTCAACGTTAGCTTGCCCCTGCATTAATGATAAGGCATTTGCAGCTTCCACCTCATCTTCATTTTGAAGTTCTATATCAGCTTCGTCTTCTACATCTCCAGTTCACAATTTCTCTGTAAGTGATAAAGTAACTGTATCTTTCACATGATTTCTTATGGATAATCGTTCTTTACGGACTGATACAGAAGTAGAAGGTAAAGTAGAAGATGCACTGCCATGTACTACTTTCGGCAAATTTATTGTCGGAACTGCTGTTTTTTTCAAAATTTTCCGCTGCACAACTGAAAAGTACAAATAAATTTATTTAGTCTCAATAAATATTAGATATTATTGCAAATTTACCTGTGAAAAAGTCATCTTCAACAAAGTGGAGGGAACAAACTCTCATGTTAGGACTGATTTTCTTGCCAGTTTTTAACTTATTAATCCAGAGTTTCCTTTTACTTGTAAACTCATATTCCCAAAGTTGATTTTTTTTTAAATTTTCTCTTCACTAGCAGGAAATATATGAAAACTAATATCCATATTCCTTCTTCTTAAAAAATTGCACAATGGCACGCAGCAATTTAATGCCATTTTAAGAAATAAGAAAGACAAGCAATAATTAAGAAGAAAAACAACAAAAAAACACAAAATAACAGTAAAATATTACGCGAAAAATTATTCAAACCAAATATAACCACAATATGACAATCAAACTACTTGGTCGCATACAAGGTTTCGTATATTTGCCGCTAGATGTCATATCGCTTAGCTGCAATCTCCAATAAACAAGTAAAAATTCGTTGTGGAAATAAATCAGGATATTCATGTATTAACTTATCAATTTTGTGGTGTGATGTACGGTCGCATAAATTATTATTATTATTATTTACTGTCATTTTATGCAAATTACTTGATGTATGTATATGTTTACGATGTCAATATTGTTTTTAAAATAATCTGATAATATTCACTTTGTTTCATAATCATATTCCTGTTTAAATATCTACGATCATAAATTTACACAGAAAATAAAGCAATATTTATACATTTTCTATTTTTTTGCACTAATAACTACTACGAGTATTTCATGAATGACGGAAGGCGAAAAATTAGTCGTACTCGTATTTACGCTCGTTGTCAATGCCAATAAATGGCGAAGGGTTTATTTTTTAAATATATATATATATATATATATATATATATATATATATATATATATATATATATATATATACATATATAATTAAAGATAAAATTTAAAAACGGGGTCCTTCATTATAACAAAATATAATAAAATGTACACTTTATCGTTAAAGTATTACTCAATAAACAACAATTAAAAAACAAAAACATGTTTTTAGTAATTACTTTGCGAGATATTTCAATTTACCAGTGCCACTGTGACGTCACAACTATTGCTATCTTTCTCACGCAGCCTAATGTAGAAACTGGTGCGAGAAGGATAGCAATAGGTTTCGTTAAAAATCAAATACAGTTAAACTAAAAACAATTAAGACTTTTTAATACTACGAATTGTTTCAAAATTAAACGAACTATCATTTAAAATAAAAAAATTAGAGTGCAGGACCCCAATATAGCTATATTAAGTTCTTGCGATTGCTTTTATTATACACAAAAAAAGCATTTAAAGAATATGGAATTTAAATTTTTATTTGCCGCGTTGGGGGTCTACTACATTTTATTTAACCTTTTTTATGAAATTTCATTTAAATTGAATGCCATCTGTAAGTCTGGAAAGTCATAATTGTTATTCATTAGACCGTATTTTTTTAAATATTCCTTGACGTAGATGATATGCCATTTTGTTCTATAATAGTGGAGTGCGTTAATAATTGGCAGTCACATACATTGATCTATTTCAAAACTTCTAACAATATATAAATATGTTTAAAATAACGTTCTTGATCAATAATTGAAAATATGCATGGATAAAAAATCAATTTAATAAAATAATTAAAAAATAGCTTGTCCAAATTTGGTTGCCACTGGCAGCATATCTTTCATCTTTATATAAATGTCCGTGATTTGTATCTAGCGTGGGATCATAAATTCAAACAAGTATTATTTGATTTACTTTCGCTCTTTCATTATTTACTTTTTCTGCATTAATTTACTTGTAAATAGATTCTGCATTCATTTTCTTATAAATAGATTCCGGAATTCAAAAATACAATAGCAGCAGTAGTAAGAATTTGGAATAGAGTAGTTATGTAACGGATACGTCATATAGTTTTAAAAATGACCTATTTTCCAATTGTTTCTGTTGTGGGAGATCCCATATAACATTTGAATGCGAATAACGCGCAACAACTAGCTTACTACTTATGATTTAAAAACTGATTTAAAAACTGGTACTAATAAGATCAATTTCAGACATTATAATCATATAATAATATAATTAAGTTAAATTTGGTAGTTCAAAAAACTATCCTGCTTTGTAAATTAAAAAAAAAAATTATTATACATTAAAATATATAACTATAACTTTTTTGTAAAGTACTCGTTTTATAAAGAAGCAACTTTCAAATATTTGTAGGTAGTACAAAAGAATGAGCCGGTTTCACATTTTTTTAAAAGTATTTTAAATGAAAGTTTATGGAATATTTTTCGTAGTAATATAAAAAATAATAATTTATTGTTATTTTCGTAAATAATTAAATAAAAAGATTGGCGCCAGAAATAGTCATGAAAAACAACCCCCCACTCCTGTGACGTGGATGCACATACAGTACGTCATTCATAGCCAATAGGAACACAGTTTACGTTATTTATATAAGTAAAAGGCGATAGTTTGTCACATGTTAAACTTTATGTACTCTGACGTCATATTCTGTTTCAAATCACGTGACTTTTTCAAAATATTACACAAATTTGAATAATTATTTATAAAAAATCTAATGGTATTTTGTGATATTTTCAAATTTGAGGCTCTTTGTTTATTATTTAAAATAATTCTATATAAATTATATATGGGATCTCGTGTCCGAATGCCTGGGTGTCGCGAATCAGAGGAACCGGGTTTGACCACGACCGACATTAAAAGAAATATTTCGAGTTTTAAATGCCACAAAAGTGACCATTATGGTGTACTCTTCACACAAGCAAAGAGTACCCGTGTGGTGCCGCTAGGTAATTGCTCGCACACTACAAATATGTCAATCATCATTACCGAAATCTCTGTACAAAGCAAATTGGCACACCCAGAAGTGGATAATATACCGTGATTTATTTATTTATTTATATTTATTTACGTATCAAGAAATTTGGTTTAGTACGTTATCAATTCATAAATTTATATCCAATTATGAATTGTTTAACTTTTTGCAGTACAAAAAATCAAAACAAATTACACCACTTAGACAGGACTGTTTTCTAGAAATCGAGTTTAAAATTTCCATTATGAGTGAATAAAAGTGTCAATAAATAATTTATATCCTATTATAAATGTTCAATTTTTTACTGCATAAAAAGTCATAACAAATTATACTAACCATAAATTATAAGGTTCATGGACAGGCCCGTAGCCAGGGGGGGGTGCAGAGTAGGCATTAGTGTTTTTCTAAGTACCGTTTAAAAAAAAATGCCTGTAGAATTTGAGTTGCCCACTTTAAAATTTGAACCTGGCTACGTGTCTATTCGTAGAATTCGAGTTTAAATTTTCCATGATGTCGAGATTTAGAGAATAAGGACGTCTGATTTAACACTTACATGATGACGTGGGTGTTAATACAATCAAAACAGAAATATTTCTAAATAATGTAAAAAGAAATCGTATTAAACTTCGTATTACTCACTTTAAGGTTGACGATAAGAGCTGATTAGTTTTTGGTTACAATTGGATCAGAAGTAGTAAAGTAGTATACTAGAAGTAGTAAGCCATATTTCTAAGAAAGAAAAACGCCAAAGCCAGTTTGTCACCATCATAATATACAAAAAAATTTGTATTGGTAAAGGACATCCTAATTGTCATAATATTCGTTTCATCGTTTTCAATTAAACCAAATTCATTAACACATTTTATAACCGTGCAAAACTGGCTTTAATATTATTTTTACAATTTATGTTATTATGAATATGAAAGAACATTAAAATCTCTTACTCTTATATTTACATTCTTCAGTATATAATCTATAGATTTTATAATAAATCTCGCACACCGTACTGGCAATAAAAATTGTAATACGTCACAATAGTTATTTGTATATCGAGATTGTCCTGCCTCGGCCGCAAGCCGAAAGAATAAATTTGTAATTATACCTTGTTCCACTTGAGCCATTCAGTATTGCAGAGAATAGAGCATAGTTCTGAACACTCTGATTGGCTAAAATTGGAGACAAGTTTACCCAATGTAACTTTGACTAATTAAAACTGGCGCTGACCACTTAAATGGAAGAGTCTACAAATTTTATTAATTTTAAACAGTTTCATTGTAGATCGACAGTTAGCTTTTAAGGTACCGTGTGATCGATATTTGATCAACAAAACTATGTAATTCTCAAATGTCAAACTGATTGTTTACCCAATATCGCGGCCGCTACCATTTCGGGTCCGGTTGATCAAAAATAATTTAATGGGTTGTTATTACAAATTTTTAATTAGAAATGATTATGTATATATATATATATATATATATATATATATATATATATGTGATTCTTTTGGAAAATAAAGTGGAACTTAACAGATTTTTTTAAGATCGATTTATACTTTTTTGTTTAAATTTCAATTTTAAAATAAAAAATAAATAATCCTATATATTATACTTCAAAGAAACATTATCAGATGTTTGTAATTAAAAATATTAATTTGTGTCTTTATCAGGTCTCACGTCATAATTTTCTTCAAATTGTTTTAATGTTTATTTTCGATATCTACCCTCATTAAATATAATTATAAACAGAAAATTATGCAAAAGATTGATATAAAATTACATGTCTTGAGTCTTGCACATGTAGACCGAAATATCAAGCAGATAATTTTTTTAATTATTGCTAAATGTATTATACATTATCGCAGTAATAATTCTCATTAAATTTCCATCAACGTCGTAGAAAGAATATACCATTTCTAGGAAGTGATACTTGAAAACAAGTATTTAATTAGCTCAGATAAATATTATTTCAATTTCCTACCGCATACAAGGTGAGCCAGCAGTTTACTTGAATAAAACAAAAATTTACAACAGTCTATAAAAATAAAGCGGCCGTGATTTCCCTACTAATATTTGAGAAAGATACTAAAGAAGATGATGATATTTTTATTATATCGTGCAATATTCTTATTCAATTTTATAATAATATTTTAACATGAATAGCATAAAAAAATTGTTGTTACTTTCTATTCTATAATTACAAAATTATAATGTACATTTATAATAACAAAATAAATAAATATGAAACTCATATCGCGGCTTCACGGCTTATTATTCATTGGTGGATGCTGGATATGTCAATCTGCTTTCATTTTTTTTTTTTTTTTTTTGGTAATGGCAATATATTTTACGGCCAAGGACGTTTATCACATTACACCTGACGAGTCGGATTAATAATTATAATTCAAAGAAATCCGAATTAAACAAATATATATATATATATATATATATACAGGGTGTAAATGAAATAAGTGCATTAAATTTAACCAGTAATGTAACTCGACGAGAGCAACAATATTTCTTAATAACTTCTTCTCGAAATCGCATATTTTTTTTAGCATTTTTACCACCCCGTAAATTGACGAGTCGTTCCACGTATTTATAATAATATAATAATTGAATGCAGTAGCAATAGCTATTGAAAATTTTGTTTTAGCAATTGACAGTTTTGTCAGTTGTTGCAATTACATTTTGGCATTAGTAATAAACTTGTTTATCAGGTAAAATTCTGTCAAAATGCATATGTTTACAAATAGCGAGTACACAGATATTGTAATTACTTACCTATGGTTTATTTATTTATTCGTATCTTTACTACATTTTAATTTGTGGTTGATATAAAGACAGTATTATAAAGTTGCCAACGCATTTAGACGGAGCGTTTCCAAATCATACTGTTCCTAATATTCGCACATTTGTTCATCTTGTACATCTTTATCACAATACGAAGTGTCACATATGACAATTTTAAATAAAGCAACAGTTGTATCCATATCATGTGCAAAAAGATCAATGTTTTCAGCAGACTTCGATTTTGGGAATGGCTTGTAATGTTCATTAATGATACTTAATTTACTTGGGAAGGTGTATTTATTATGCACAATACACATTTCAACAGACGAAAATGCTGTAAAAATTTTCATTAAAAAATATTTGAGCGGGAACAATAAATGGACGACTAATTATTGGTACTCATGTACCTCGTTTAAATGGACAAAAGTTTGTACTTACATTTTTTGAATAACGTATTTAAACTATTATGATTTGTCGACGATAAATAATCATCTCATAACCTAATAACTACGCTTTTGCTCTTCCTCCCCTCGTTCCTCCTTGTCATACACTATTCACAGGTGATTAAAGCTTGGTCTAATACACAACTTTATAATTTTGTTAACCAAAATTTAAATTTCTTTATTTTAAAAATTGTACTATTACGAATTAATTAATAATAAATGTTATTTCCGTTGATTCGTTTATTAATTTCTGTGACTGCAGTGTAACCGATAATCGAAAATTTTTGAGCTGTTTGTATCCTACTTGAATACGACAGCAGCCATTTGTTCTCCATGGGCGCGCGCCGAAATATGCAGCAAATCTTTAAAGAATTTTAACTCAAAATCTAAAAGACTTAGAAAAAAAAGTTATGAAGAAATATTGTTGCTCTCGACGAGTTACATTACTGGTTAAATTTAATGCACTTATTTCATTTACACCCTGTATATATACAAACATATTTAGCAAAATGTGTATAAATATTTAATATTTGTACTGAAGTTAAGAATAACATTCTAAAACTGTATGAAACAACTGTAAAGAATGCAAGATTTTCTACATAATTATGAATATGTTAAAAAATAAGGATATGTGATTCTTATATAATTTCGATATTAATTATAGAAATAGGAATTTCTAATATGATAATGTTAAAAGATAAATATTATTATATACAACTGTCAAGGATTTTATAAACGATGAACATATACAATATTATATTATTCTTGTTAGCTTATTAATGTCGGCAGTAGACAAACCGTTATGCCATTTTAACTTAGGCGAACTCGGAAACGGTAATAGGTGTAGGTGAGACAGATATTCTTTACGCCGTATCCCACTATGAATAGTTGAGCCGATATTGGCAAAATGTCGATAATTCTATCCCACGGGTTTAGGGTAGCCTTAAAATATGAGGAATTATGATATTTAAAGTTCCAACTTTTCATTAAATAAATTAATACTTCTTCCACATGTTTATTAACTTCATTACGTCAACAAGTGAAGACGTCAAATAAATAATGACTTAATTGCTATTTTTTGTAGAAATTGTCCTTTTACAGGAATAATAATTTATGTATCTAGCCCTATTTTATCGTTGTTATAGGTGTTTAAAGATTACAGGTTTATATTATTTAATATGGGAATTGAATTATTATTTCTTTAATTAAGGTTTCACAAAAATGGCACATACATCATTATTTATTTCAAGTCTTCAAGTATGATTTTGAAATAAATGACGCCTGCGCAGTCATATGATGCTTCAAACATTAATTGTTTTTGGTTATTTCCGGGATCCAGCAGATCCGCTCAAACAAGTTGCTCCAAGAAAATTGTCGATATGGAAAAAATTTAGCTGCTTGCTAAACTAATTGCCGCTAAAAAGTAGCCTAGAACACGACGTTTTGTCGCACATCACGGGCAACTGTTTCCGTTAACGGCAATAAATTTTCAATACCTTGGATCGTGGGATACGAGCTTTATTCGTATAACCGTTGTTCCCTTAATTCATACTAATAAATATGAGATAATAAAGATACAAAAAATATACCCTACCCGGATTCAATGACGGGAGCCTATGCGAAACGACAACGCTACCAATACGCTACCTCGATCGGTTACGGAACTATTACAACTATTAAAAGAATAAAAATGTACAGTCATTTTCAAAATGATTACATATCGAATACGATAATTACAGTTAATTTTTTTTTTTTATTATATGTGACCCCATATTTAACAACTTAAAGTTTTGCGGACCTTCTGAATATTCTATACGTTGGGTTAGGTCAGGCAAGAATAAAACTATAACAATCACTTTCTAAACATACGGATAATATGCATAACTGTAAATCAATTTAATTTAAAAATACATAATATACCGGGTGGAACATCATACCTGTGTACATAGGCGATTCATATGAGAAAAACAGTTTTTTCGTGCCCATTGCTCCCCAAATTATTTTAGACAAAAATGCTTCAAATAAATGTTGTAGAGCATAAAATTCTGCATCTAAATCAATAAACAGAATTACTTTTACATGCTTTGTAACGACACAAATTAAATAAGAAAATATTGAAAATTACGTTGAAAATATCAAATAGCCATGGAATTGAAACAAAAATAGAAACAAATAAATAGGTAAATTAAATTCATACAAAAATCTCCATACCTATTATTACGACAATTGTACATTTCAATGAAATATTTATTTTTTATAGGATTTTTATTGAAAATCTTTTTAAATTGGAAATAATTCAAGTAAACATTAAGACCTATCTACTACAATTCAAATTTCAAACAGTAATTCTCTGAATAAAATAATCACTACAATTTATTATTATAACAAATATTCGAATAATCCTCCGTTTTCAGCCAAGCAATAACCAAGTCTATTGTAGAATGAATTTCTTACATTAGCGAGCTGCCTATTTGTGATTAAGGCGCTCTCCTCCATGATAGCTTCTCTCAATGAATTAATATTTGGGTGGCGCTGCTTATAAATTTTACATTTAAGATGACCCCATAAAAAAAGTCGCAAGGTGCTAAATCAGGAGATCTGGCTGGCCAATTTAAAGTTCGACCACGACCAATCCAGCGATTTGGAAATGCTTGGTTTAAATAATCTCTAACACTTACTCCGAAATGAGCTGGGCAGCCATCTTGTTGAAACCAAACCTCCTGATTTTCGCGCGCTACGCTGTCTAATGCAGGGCCGATCTCATTAATCAAGAGTTCTAAGTATGTTTCAGAATTTAAGTTGCCAACGATCTCAAATGGTCCAATAATATTGCTATTAAAAATGCCTGCCCAAATATTAATTTTTTGAGGATATTGCGTTCTGGTGGTAACATTTAATCTTGGATTTTCTAGAGCCCAGTGCCTATCATTTTAAACGTTTGGTTCATTGTTTAATGTAAAAGTACACTCATCGGTAAGGCAAATAGATGGAAGAAAATCACGATCCCGATTTGCTCGTTCTTGCATATCTTCACAAAAAACTCGCCTACTTTCTTCATCAATGGGCGAAATGTCTTGATGGCATTGCATCTTATAAGGGTGGTATTTATGTTTTTTAAGAATGCGCAATACAGTAGGCCTATTTGGAAATTTCACGGCGAATAAATCTCTAACTATACGTAAACAATTTCCACTATAAAAAGTTTTTATTATAAAAACCCTTTCTTCGTTAGAATAAACTGAATTCATTTTGATATTTTACCGTCAAATTAGTTATTTATCTGTCAAACGTCAGACATTTATTTGTTTCTATTTTTGTTTCAATTCCATGGCTATTTGATATTTTCAACGTAATTTTCAATATTTTCTTATTTAATTTGTGTCGTTACAAAGCATGTAAAGAAATTCTGTTTATTGATTTAGATGCAGAATTTTATGCTCTACAACATTTATTTGAAGCATTTTTGTCTAAAATAATTTGGGGAGCAATGCGCACGAAAAAACTGTTTTTCTCATATGAATCGCCTATGTACACAGGTATGATGTTCCACCCGGTATATATATACAGAAAGTTTTTTAAATCAGGGCCATCATTGCTATCTCGGAAACTGTAAGTGCTACGCCTTCGTTGTAATGGGACAAAGTTTTCTATTTTAGTGATGTATTTGTTTTTGCAAAAATATGCATGTCACTAGATGACGGCGAAAAACTGATTTTGGTCATTTTTTTTCTATTTCAAATAACTCCTAAACTATCAGCTATCGAGAAAATGTTTCAAATAATAATGTTACAATATTATATTGTCTATCTAGTAGCGTACAAAAATATTCTTTTTATTGGTAAATTTTCAAGATATGGCACAATGTACAATTTTTTTAAATGGAATGCATATTTGCTTTTTCTCTATAAGTATTCTTATTTTTTTCTCGTTTCAGTGATATTAATTTTGACTAATAACACACGTATCTCGAACAGACATTGTCTTTATTTTTACAAAAATTTACAAAAAACACGACGTTTCGATTGATAATATCTCGAATCGTTATCAAGTGTAAACTGAACAATAATCTTAAAGCTACGACATTTTATACTAGGAGGGATGTGATAAGCTGTGACGATTCTGTTTCAGATGATGGAGTTGACCAATTAGGGGGCGCCACACGGTACGAATATCTGTGCTGGGGTTGGTGAATACTCCACTGTTGTTGGTGATGTACGCTGCTTCTTTGAATTTTCTTTTATACCAATGACCTTCTCTGTCAATAATGTGGGCTCCATTCAATTTGATGTGGTGTTGTTCTGTCCAAGCGTGATGTGCAATACCTGACTTTTCAGTTTCTCCCAATTGAGTGTTCTTCAAGTCTTACGGCTCGAGGTCTTTTTGTTTCACCTATGTATGAGGCACCGCATTCACATGGCACTTGGTATATGCAATTCTTTGTGTTGTCTTGCTTCGGCTTTGTTCTTGTGAGTGCACTTCGCAGAGTTTCTGTTGATTTGAAAACCGTCCTAATGTTGTATTTTCTTGATATTCTGCTTATTTCCTCTGATGTCTCTTTGATATACGGAAGCATTAGAAGCAATTCTTTAGTTTTGTTTTGTTCTACGGTGATGGTCTGATTCGATCGGCGTCCAATGGTTTCTTCAATTTGGCGTGTGGTATATCCATTCTGCAGTAGGTCTCTCTTCATGTTGTTGATTTCCGTTTGGAGTGCCTCTTCTGTGTTGCATATACTCACGGCTCTGTCGTATAGAGTCCTGATAACGCCCCGTTTGACTGCTGTTGAGTGGTTCGATTGGTAGTTGAAGTACTGGCCGGTGTGAGTAGGTTTCCTGTATACTGTTGTCTGGATGTGGTTATCTATTCTTCAGACCATGACGTCGAGGAAGGGTAGCTTGTTGTCTGTTTCTGTCTCCATGGTAAATTTGATTGTGGGCCTAATATTGTTAAGATGGTTAAAAATTGAAAATATTTTTCAGGCCAGAAACGCGCTGCCACGGCGGTAAAAATTGGCCGTTTAAACGAGCTACAAACATACTGTTTTGAATATATTTTTTTTTACAGAAAACCTGTTATTATAAAAATGTTTTATTTGTTCTAGTGGAATCCCCCATTCCGGTTATCTCAATTTAAATGTATATGATGTAGCCAGATTTTCGCTTGCAATTTCTCTAAATAATAAACAATAACCTCACCTAAAGCACAACTCAAATGTTACTTTTGCAAAAATTGGGGTGACTTTTGTGGGTTAGATAAGGTTATTGTGGTTATATTATAAAGAAATGTACAAGCCAAGTGCAAAACCGGGAATAATATAGATACCGGCGCTGAGACATTCAATTAAAATTATTTGTTTTATTTCTATTAGTTAAACGTAAAAAATGTATCACAATAAATTATAACAGTTATCTATGTTCTACTAAAATACTAAATAATGAAAAAAAAAAACGAAAACTATGTTTCTGTAAAATGAGTTGTGCCAAAGAATTTGAAAAATAACATGCAAAAGATGTGCTGAAATCATATGATTCACAAATACAATACTGTAAAATATTTATTTGTTATTGTACTGTTACAACAGTAACTGTATAGGTGTACACATTTAGAAAATAGAAAAATATTATTATTATACTCTAGTATGTACATTCTTTTGAATATTTATTGCTAAACAAGCATAAAAATATCAATGTGGAAAATTATTGCTTCCGTTCTCAAAAGTATGTGTAATATACAGGAATATTATCTATTTAAATAGAATAGTTATCATGAGAATTTAGTACCTAAAACTAATAAATTTAGTGTTATGCTTCGTCACCTTCATAATTTTCCTAGTGTTACCAGAGAAATGTCTATGACAAAATTAAAAACACTTTTACAAAAAAAAAAAATCTGATGTGGCCAGCACATAACCTCTCACCAGATATTTTACTTGGTTGTACGCATAAAACGAAAAATATTTTTTAAATACAAATACATATATTCATGTCTCACTACAAAATAATTCTCACATATATTTGCAAAATCTATAGGATACTTTAATATAAATTATGCACAATACATACATTTTCTTTATATTCAATATCCTGATTTTTTTCTACTTTCCTTTTCTTTTTCTTTATATTCCTCATTTTTCGTAAATTCCTTTTATATTTTTTTTACGTATATTCTTTTGCGTTGTTGACTTTTTATTTATTTTCACAATCTTCATAATATGTGCAAATATTTTTGACAGTGACATTTATGTGTCAATTACAAACATTTGAATTTCTTGCCTTGAAGTAGTTTGATTTGAGAATTTTTATATCAAATTATTTTATATGCATTTCTTTATCTCTAAATCTATAGAAGATATAATAATGAATTTATATTTATCGAATAAATAATTTAACGTTCCTTAATATAAGTATTTACATAAATTTTCGATAAATAATATTTAGATGATTTTTTTCTTGTAACTACCACTTCCGGTTGTCCAATTGTTACCAAAACTTAATCAACTCTTCCCATTATTGTTAGATTGAGGAATTCGTAGTTAACACACACACACACACATACACACACGCACACACGGCACACACGCACACACGCACGCGCACGCACGCACGCACGCACGCACGCACGCACGCACGCACGCACGCACGCACGCACACACGCACGCACGCACGCACACACACACACACACACACACACACACACACACACACATACATACGAACATCATCGTAAAAATGTTATAATCGGATACTCGGGACCTTAAAACGTGCTTATTCACTAAAATCTGGATATGCGATTTTTAGCATGAATTCAATACCTCTCTTATCGAGAGGTAAAAAAATAGGTATTTAGGTACATATGTCATACAATATATTAAATTCGGGTAGGTTTTTCCTTATTTCTAGTAATAAGCATACTCAAATAATATACAGAGTGGTGACTCGAAAACCCGAACATAGGGATTTAATATGTAAAATTATACTTTCGTAATTTTGTGCTTCCCTAATTATTTTAGGTAAAAAAGTTTCAAATAAAAGTTGTAGAGCATAAATTATACATCTAAATCAATAAGCAAAATTAATTTTACTTGCTCAGTAATGGCGGAAATTAACTTTGAAAATGTCGAAAATTAACAAATGTTTAGCGGTTTATCTGTCAAGATAGGTTAGTTTATTTTTAATATTTGTAATTTCTGTTCAAATGTACAATTATCTATTTAAATTAATAGATAATTGTTCACTAAAACAGAAATTAAAGATAATACCTAATAAAAATAAATTAATCTAGTATGACAGATGAATTATTTTGTCTCAATTCTATGGCTATCGCTATTTTTCAGGTGTTCGACATTTTCATAGCTAATTTCTGCAGTTAAAAAGCATGCAAAATTAATTTTGATTATTGATTTAGATGTATAATTTTACTCTCTACAATTTTTATTTGAAGCTTTTGTACCTAAAATATTTAGGGACGCAGGAAATTATGAAAGTCTGATTTTACATATTAAATCCCTATGTTCAGGTGTTCGAGTCACCAGCCTGTATATCTATATTATGAATTATTCTAACAATACGAGTATTAGGTAGGTATTATAGAGTATTTCACTAATTTTTAATTTTTATATTAAGTTAGTTATTAAAAATAACCTATTTTGTTTGTCTAAAAGAGTTCAATGAGCTACAAATTTCGAAGTAGCGCATTATAATGCCGTACACATTTGCAGTAATACTGGTAATACCACTAGATGGCAACATTAGCAACCGATAAAAGAAACATATTATCCTCGTCTATTGCAGCTTTCTGAGTTTGTAATTGTTTATAAAGTTATAGAATACATAAGTATTCGTATTACTTGTAAAAAAATATTATTTTTCTATACCTAACTTCATATATAATTTAAAGAAGAATATGCACTACTGCTACACCATCTAGTGCTGTTTGAAAACGATGTAAGGTTTAATTGCCATTTAAAATATATTATAAACATAATAATAACTACAAAATAATTTATATTACTAATGCATCTAAGTTATGTTAATATGACATAAATTGTTAAATTTTATTTATATTTAATTTAATTATTATACTATTGGAAATCCGAGAGCAAATGAATTTCCAAAAATTAATTATAAAATATTGATAAAATTGGTTGCTGATAACAACTCATTATAATATTTATAATTACACTTTCATTTAATATTAATATTATCTTATATTCTAGTAGATGATTAGCTCTGAAATATGATAGATATCACGTACAATACAGGCGATCGTGTTTATGGTAATATTTTTTTTCGAAACCTGCCTTTAAAGACATATTGGGGTGTAGAGCAAGTTGCCTCCTCGTGGTGCTCCCTGGGTAACAATAAACGAATGATCTTCAAGATCGCCTTGTCGATAGGCGCCGAATGCATAGGTGCTTTGGGTGCACAAGTACCCATACAAATTACTCAGTTATTGATGTTCTTTTTAATTCAAAATTACTATTTAAACGCAATTTCCAAGTTACCGACTTAAAGATAAAAAAAACTCAAATACAAACTGTTATTTTTAAACCTTACAATGACCATGTACATACATTATTTGTTACGAATTTTTCGATAAAAGTTGGAATTAGAAATGAGGGCATGCACGATTTTTCATTTTTAACTTTAATTGATAAAGTAATGCAAAATAATAGACTCGTATTTTTTATTTTTCCTGAAATCGATCTTTAATAATGAAAAAATTGCAATGAAAATGACTGTTCAAAACGCGGCTGTTTTTCTCCGCCTCGTCTCTTGCCAGGTGACATAAGATGTTCATCAACGCGGCCATTTTGATTTTCTCACAAAGTTAAACGTCAAAATGACATTTAAAGATAACCTGAAATTTATGAAAATAAACATGTCGGTGACACTTTGTTTTTTACCATTGTGCCAAAATACTAGCGAAAATAGTGAGCACAGACCATATACACTATTGGCTGCGTATAGCTAGCAGTCCCCTATTAGCAGACCCTAACGAAAACTATTGCATATTTTTTTGCTATTTATTTGCCAATTAATTACCTCAATGCCAATTTAATTGCCACTTTTTTAAAAAAAAAATACGGGGGGACTGCTAGCTTGACAGTGAAGTTAGCTGTCCCCTGGGCTGTAATGCTTTACAATCGAAAATATTAGTGTGTAGGAATTAATTGCCATTTAATTGCCAATTAATTATTGAAGATTTAAATAAAACCAGGCAAAAAAATTTATTAATTACCACTATCATTAGCATTAGAATTATATTTTTTGTATTCATTTGAATTTTAAATGCTATGCGTACCCTATTTATTAGTGCACACATGTCAATAACTATATGGATCCATTCAGTTTCCATGTAGGATCAATATGGGTGTGCATAGGTTCCATTTGGATCATAAACGATGCACATGAATCCATCTAATTTTTACTCAACAATTCCAAAACTATCTCAGCACAAACATATAAAATGTATTGTAACATAAAGCATAAACATTTAAGCTTTTTGATCTCGCCGACCTGCCAGCGCTTTTAACCCATTAAGGACCAAGCATTGAAATAATAATTAATTCCACCAGCAGAACCCAATAAACTGTACTCTACCAAAATGTTAGACAATAATTAATAATCAAATAGCTTTATAAATTAATCGCTTTGGCAGAACCCTACAAACTACACTCTAACATTACACATGGACTGTAATAAATCAGTATAAACAATATTTAATTTAATTACCACTTAGTAACCGGTTAAAACAATATTATTTAGGAATGAATCAATATACCTTACTTTTCATTAAAAATTACGCTTTATAAATTAATTGCTTCAGCAGAACCCTACAAACTACACTCTAACATTATACTTAGACTGTAATAAATCAGTATAAACAATATTTGATTTAATTACCACTTAGTAACCGATTAAAATAATATTATTTAGGAATGAATCAATATACCTTACTTTTCATAAAAATTAAGCCTTATAAATTAATTGCTTTAGCAGAACCCTACAATCTACACTCTAACATTATACTTAGACTGTAATAAATCAGTATAAACAATATTTGATTTAATTACCACTTAGTAACCGATTAAAACAATATTATTTGGGAATGAATCAATATACCTTACTTTTCATTAAAAATTACGCTTTATAAATTAATTGCTTCAGCAGAACCCTACAAACTACACTCTAACATTATACTTAGATTGTAATAAATCAGTATAAACAATATTTGATTTAATTACCACTTAGTAACCGATTAAAACAATATTATTTGGGAATGAATCAATATACCTTACTTTTCATCAAAAATTAAGTTTTATAAATTAATTGCTTTAGCAGCACCCTACAAACTACACTCTAACATTATACTTAGACTGTAATAAATCAGTATAAACAATATTTGATTTAATTACCACTTAGTAACCGATTAAAACAATATTATTTAGGAATGAAACAATATACCTTACTTTTCATAAATATTAAGCCTTATAAATTAATTGCTTTAGCAGAACCCTACAAACTACACTCTAACATTATACTTAGACTGTAATAAATCAGTATAAACAATATTTGATTTAATTACCACTTAGTAACCGATTAAAACAATATTATTTGGGAATGAATCAATATACCTTACTTTTCATCAAAAATTAAGCTTTATAAATTAATTGCTTTAGCAGAACCCTACAAACTACACTCTAACATTATACTTAGACTGTAATAAATCAGTATAAACAATATTTGATTTAATTACCACTTAGTAACCGATTAAAATAATATTATTTGGGAATGAAACAATATACCTTACTTTTCATAAATATTAAGCCTTATAAATTAATTGCTTTAGCAGAACCCTACAAACTACACTCTAACATTATACTTAGACTGTAATAAATCAGTATAAACAATATTTGATTTAATTACCACTTAGTAACCGATTAAAACAATATTATTTGGGAATGAATCAATATACCTTACTTTTCATTAAAAATTACGCTTTATAAATTAATTGCTTCAGCAGAACCCTACAAACTACACTCTAACATTATACTTAGACTGTAATAAATCAGTATAAACAATATTTGATTTAATTACAACTTTGTAACCGATTAAAACAATATTATTTTGGAATGAATCAATATACCTTACTTTTCATCAAAAATTAAGCTTTATAAATTAATTGCTTTAACAGAACCCTACAAACTACACTCTAACATTATACATGGACTGTAATAAATCAGTATAAACAATATTTGATTTAATTACAACTTAGTAACCGAATAAAACAATATTATTTGGGAATGAATCAATATACCTTACTTTTCATCAAAAATTAAGCTTTATAAATTAATTGCTTTAGCAGAACCCTACAAATTACACTTTAACATTATACTTAGACTGTAATAAATCAGAATAAACATTATTTGATTTAATTACCACTTAGTAACCGATTAAAACAATATTATTTGGGAATGAATCAATATACCTTACTTTTCATTAAAACTTAAGCTATATAAATTAATTGCTTTAGCAGAACCCTACAAACTACACTCTGACATTATACTTATGCTGTAATAAATCAGAATAAACAATATTTGATTTAATTAATACTTAGTAACCGATTAAAACAATATTATTTGGGAATGAATCAATATACCTTACTTTTCATCAAAAATCAAGCTTTATAAATTAATTGCTTTAGCAGAACCCTACAAACTACACTCTAACATTATACTTAGACTGTAATAAATCAGTATAAACAATATTTGATTTAATTACCACTTAGTAACCGATTAAAACAATATTATTTGGGAATGAATCAATATACCTTACTTTTCATCAAAAATTAAGCTTTATAAATTAATTGCTTTAGCAGAACCCTACAAACTACACTCTAACATTATAATTAGACTGTAATAAATCAGTATAAACAATATTTGATTTAATTACTACTTAGTAACCGATTAAAACAATATTATTTGGGAATGAATCAATATACCTTACTTTTCATCAAAAATTAAGCTTTATAAATTAATTGCTTTAGCAGAACCCTACAAACTACACTCTATCATTATACTTAGACTGTAATAAATCAGAATAAACAATATTTGATTTAATTACTACTTAGTAACCAATTAAAACAATATTATTTGGGAATGAATCAATATACCTTACTTTTCATCAAAAATTAAGCTTTATAAATTAATTGCTTTAGCAGAACCCTACAAATTACACTCTAACATTATATTTAGACTGCAATAAATCAGAATAAACAATATTTGATTTAATTACCACTTAGTAACCGATTAAAACAATATTATTTGGGAATGAATCAATATACCTTACTTTTCATTAAAAATTAAGCTTTATAAATTAATTGCTTTAGCAGAACCCTACAAACTACACTCTGACATTATACTTACACTGTAATAAATCAGAATAAACAATATTTGATTTAATTACCACTTAGTAACCGATTAAAACAATATTATTTGGGAATGAATCAATATACCTTACTTTTCATTAAAAATTAAGCTTTATAAATTAATTGCTTTAGCAGAACCCTACAAACTACACTCTAACATTATACTTAGACTGTAATAAATCAGTATAAACAATATTTGATTTAATTACCACTTAGTAACCGATTAAAACAATATTATTTGGGAAGAATCAATATACCTTACTTTTCATCAAAAATTAAGCTTTATAAATTAATTGCTTTAGCAGAACCCTACAAACTACACTCTACCATTATACATAGACTCTAATAAATCAGTATAAACAATATTTGATTTAATTATCACTTAGTAACCGATTAAAACAATATTATTTGGGAATGAATCAATATACCTTACTTTTCATTAGAAATTAAGCTTTATAAATTAATTGCTTTAGCAGAACCCTACAATCTACACTCTGACATTATACATAGACTGTAATAAATCAGAATAAACAATATTTGATTTAATTACCACTTAGTAACCGATTAAAACAATATTATTTGGGAATGAATCAATATACCTTACTTTTCATCAAAAATTAAGCTTTATAAATTAATTGCTTTAGCAGAACCCTACAAACTACACTCTGACATTATACTTAGCCTTCAATAAATCAGAATAAACAATATTTGATTTAATTACCACTTAGTAACCGATTAAAACAATATTATTTGGGAAAGAATCAAAATACTTTACTTTTCATCAAAAATTAAGCTTTATAAATTAATTGCTTTAGCAGAACCCTACAAACTACACTCTAACATTATACTTAGACTCTAATAAATCAGTATAAACAATATTTGATTTAATTATCACTTAGTAACCGATTAAAACAATATTATTTGGGAATGAATCAATATACCTTACTTTCCGTTAGAAATTAAGCTTTATAAATTAATTGCTTTAGCAGAACCCTACAAACTACACTCTAACATTATACATGGACTGTAATAAATCAGTGTAAACAATATTTGATTTAATTACCACTTAGTAACCGATTAAAACAATATTATTTGGGAATGAATCAATATACCTTACTTTTCATTAAAAATTAAGCTTTATAAATTAATTTCTTTAGCAGAACCCTACAAACTACACTCTAACATTATACATGGACTGTAATAAATCAGTATAAACAAAATTTGATTTAATTACCACTTAGTAACCGATTAAAACAATATTATTTGGGAATGAATCAATATACCTTACTTTTCGTTAAAAATTAAGCTTTATGAATTAATTGCTTTAGCAGAACCCTACAAACTACAATCTAACATTATACTTAGACTGTAATAAAACAGTGTAAATAATATTTGATTTAATTACCACTTAGTAACCGATTAAAACAAAATTATTTGGCAATGAATCAATATACCTTACTTTTCATCAAAAATTAAGCTTTATAAATTAATTGCTTTAGCGGAACCCTACAAACTACACTCTAACATTATACTTAGACTGTAATAAATCAGTATAAACAATATTTGATTTAATTACCACTTAGTAACCGATTAAAACAATATTATTTGGGAATGAATCAATATACCTTACTTTTCATTAGAAATTAAGCTTTATAAATTAATTGCTTTAGCAGAACCCTACAAACTACACTCTAACATTATACATGGACTGTAATAAATCAGTATAAACAATATTTGATTTAATTACCACTTAGTAACCGATTAAAACAATATTATTTGGGAATGAATCAATATACCTTAATTTTCGTTAAAAATTAAGCTTTATAAATTAATTGCTTTAGCAGAACCCTGCAAACTACACTCTAACATTATACATGGACTGTAATAAATCAGTATAAACAATATTTGATTTAATTACCACTTAGTAACCGATTAAAACAATATTATTTGGGAATGTATCAATATACCTTACTTTTCGTTAAAAATTAGGCTTTATAAATTAATTGCTTTAGCAGAATCCTACAAACTACACTCTAACATTATACATGGACTGTAATAAATCAGTATAAACAATATTTGATTTATTTGCCACTTAGTAACCGATTAAAACAATATTATTTGGGAATGAATCAATATACCTTAATTTTCATTAAAAATTAAGCTTTATAAATTAATTGCTTTAGCAGAACCCTACAAACTATACTCTAACATTATACCTAGACTGTAATAAATCAGTATAAACAGTATTTGATTTAATTACCATTAATATTGTTTTAATCGGTTAGTAAGTGGTAAATAAATCAAATATAGTTTATACTGATTTATTATACTCCATGTATAATATTAGAGTGTAGTTTGTAGGGTTCTGCCAAAGCAATTAATTTATAAAGCTTAATTTTTAATGAAAAGTAAGGTATGGATTCATTCCCAAATAATATTGTTTTAATCAGTTACTAAGTGGTAATTAAATCAAATATTGTTTATACTAATTTATTACAGTCCATGTATAATATTAGAGTGTAGTTTGTAGGGTTCTGCCAAAGCAATTAATTTATAAAGCTTAATTTTAATGAAAAGTAAGGTATGGATTCATTCCCAAATAATATTGTTTTAATCGGTTACTAAGTGGTAATTAAATCAAATATTGTTTATACTGATTTATTACAGTCTAAGTATAATGTTAGAGTGTAGTTTGTAGGGTTCTGCTAAAGCAATTAATTTATAAAGCTTAATTTTTGATGAAAAGTAAGGTATATTGAATCATTCCCAAATAATTTTGTTTTAATCGGTTACTAAGTGGTAATTAAATCAAATATTGTTTATACTGTTTTATTACAGTCTAAGTTTAATGTTAGATTGTAGTTTGTAGGGTTCTGCTAAAGCAATTAATTTATAAAGCTTAATTTTTAACGAAAAGTAAGGTATATTGATTCATTCCCAAATAATATTGTTTTAATCGGTTACTAAGTGGTAATTAAATCAAATATTGTTTATACTGTTTTATTACAGTCCATGTATAATGTTAGAGAGTAGTTTGTAGGGTTCTGCTAAAGCAATTAATTCATAAAGCTTAATTTTTAACGGAAAGTAAGGTATATTGATTCATTCCCAAATAATATTGTTTTAATCGGTTACTAAGTGGTAATTAAATCAAATATTGTTTATACTGATTTATTACAGTCTAAGTATAATGTCAGAGTGTAGTTTGTAGGGTTCTGCTAAAGCAATTAATTTATAAAGCTTAATTTTTGATGAAAAGTAAGGTATATTGATTCATTCCCAAATAATATTGTTTTAATCTGTTACTAAGTGGTAATTAAATCAAATATTGTTTATACTGATTACAGTCTAAGTATAATGTTAGAGTGTAGTTTGTAGGGTTCTGCTAAAGCAATTAATTTATAAAGCTTAATTTTTAACGAAAAGTAAGGTATATTGATTCATTCCCAAATAATATTGTTTTAATCGGTTACTAAGTGGTAATTAAATCAAATATTGTTTATACTGTTTTATTACAGTCCATGTATAATGTTAGAGTGTAGTTTGTAGGGTTCTGCTAAAGCAATTAATTTATAAAGCTTAATTTTTGATGAAAAGTAAGGTATATTGATTCATTCCCAAATAATATTGTTTTAATCGGTTACTAAGTGGTAATTAAATCAAATATTGTTTATTCTGATTTATTAAAGACTAAGTATAATGTCAGAGTGTAGTTTGTAGGGTTCTGCTAAAGCAATTAATTTATAAAGCTTAATTTTTGATGAAAAGTAAGGTATATTGATTCATTCCCAAATAATATTGTTTTAATCGGTTACTAAGTGGTAATTAAATCAAATATTGTTTATTCTGATTTATTACAGTCTAAGTATAATGTTAGAGTGTAGTTTGTAGGGTTCTGCTAAAGCAATTAATTTATAAGGCTTAATTTTTATGAAAAGTTAGGTATATTGATTCATTCCCAAATAATTTTGTTTTAATCGGTTACTAAGTGGTAATTAAATCAAATATTGTTTATACTGATTTATTACAGTCTAAGTATAATGTTAGAGTGTAGTTTGTAGGGTTCTGCTAAAGCAATTAATTTATAAAGCTTAATTTTTGATGAAAAGTAACGTATATTGATTCATTCCCAAATAATATTGTTTTAATCGGTTACTAAGTGGTAATTAAATCAAATATTGTTTATACTGATTCATTACAGTCTAAGTATAATGTTAGAGTGTAGTTTGTAGGGTTCTGCTGAAGCAATTAGTTTATAAAGCGTAATTTTTAATGAAAAGTAAGGTATATTGATTCATTCCCAAATAATATTGTTTTAATCGGTTACTAAGTGGTAATTAAATCAAATATTGTTTATACTGATTTATTACAGTCCATGTATAATGTTAGAGTGTAGTTTGTAGGGTTCTGCCAAAGCAATTAATTTATAAAGGTATTTGATTATTAATTATTGTCTAACATTTTGGTAGAGTACAGTTTGTTGGGTTCTGCTGGTGGAATTAATTATTATTTCAATACTTGGTCCTTAATGGGTTAAAAGCGCTGGCAGGTCGGCGAGATCAAAAAGCTTAAATGTTTATGCTTTATGTTACAATACATTTTATATGTTTGTGCTGAGATAGTTTTAGAATTGTTGAGTAAAAATTAGATGGATTCATGTGCATCGTTTATGATCCAAATGGAACCTATGCACACCCATATTGATCCTACATGGAAACTGAATGGATCCATATAGTTATTGACATGTGTGCACTAATAAATAGGGTACGCATAGCATTTAAAATTCAAATGAATACAAAAAATATAATTCTAATGTTAATGATAGTGGTAATTAATATATTTTATTTTTTTGCCTGGTTTTATTTAAATCTTCCATAATTAATTGACAATTAAATGGCAATTAATTCCTACACACTAATATTTTCGATTGTAAAGCATTACAGCCCAGGGGACTGCTAACTTGACTGTCCAGCTAGCAGTCCCACCGTATTTTTTTAAAAAAAGTGGCAATTAAATTGGCATTGTGGTAATTAATTGGCAAATAAATAGCAAAAAAATATGCAATAGCTTTCGTTAGGGTCTGCTAATAGGGGACTGCTAGCTATACGCAGCCTACACTATTGATAGTGAGAAACAACCAAGAAAGAACGAAAGAAGCACAGCTGACAAATGAGTGATGCGTGGATAACATCAGGCCAATTGGAAATATTATTTATAAAAATGAATAGAATAATGTTATATTAATATACATTTCTATCAAATATTTAGTTATGTAATTCTCAATTTATGGTCTACATATTTTTTTATTCTTTTAGAAATTCTGTTTCGATATAATAACTCTGTATGAAATGAGTGTGAACTTGCAGTGTGTATGTCTGACGTCACAACATGAATGGTTTTTGCAATATTTTACTTTAAAACGATTTTATAAAACAAAAAATGTGAATAAAAAATAATTTAATCATATAGAACGATAAATTAGACTCTGCTTCTTCGATTTAAACAAAAAAATCCGATGTGGCCAGCACATAACCTCTTGCCAGATATTTTACCTGGTTGTACGCATAAAACGAAAAATATTTTTAAATACAAATACATATATTCATGTCTCACACATATTTGCAAAATCTATGGGATATTTTAATATAAATTATGTACAATACATACATTTTCTTTATATTCAACATCCTGAAATTTTCTTTTTCTACCTTCCTTTTCTTTTTCTTTATATTCGTCATTTTTTCGCAAATTTCTTTTATATTCGTTTAAAATAAAATAAAAAATATACATAAATGGTAAAACTTAAGAATATTTAATAGTTATATATTTATGCAATAAGTGCAAATACTTTATATTTGTAAGGAGTGTAGGTTGCATTCACGAGTACAATTTATGACTTTTATCTACACTCTGACATTATACATAGACTGTAATAAATCAGAATAAACAATATTTGATTTAATTACCACTTAGTAACCGATTAAAACAATATTATTTGGGAATGAATCAATATACCTTACTTTTCATCAAAAATTAAGCTTTATAAATTAATTGCTTTAGCAGAACCCTACAAACTACACTCTGACATTATACTTAGCCTTCAATAAATCAGAATAAACAATATTTGATTTAATTACCACTTAGTAACCGATTAAAACAATATTATTTGGGAAAGAATCAAAATACTTTACTTTTCATCAAAAATTAAGCTTTATAAATTAATTGCTTTAGCAGAACCCTACAAACTACACTCTAACATTATACTTAGACTCTAATAAATCAGTATAAACAATATTTGATTTAATTATCACTTAGTAACCGATTAAAACAATATTATTTGGGAATGAATCAATATACCTTACTTTCCGTTAGAAATTAAGCTTTATAAATTAATTGCTTTAGCAGAACCCTACAAACTACACTCTAACATTATACATGGACTGTAATAAATCAGTGTAAACAATATTTGATTTAATTACCACTTAGTAACCGATTAAAACAATATTATTTGGGAATGAATCAATATACCTTACTTTTCATTAAAAATTAAGCTTTATAAATTAATTTCTTTAGCAGAACCCTACAAACTACACTCTAACATTATACATGGACTGTAATAAATCAGTATAAACAAAATTTGATTTAATTACCACTTAGTAACCGATTAAAACAATATTATTTGGGAATGAATCAATATACCTTACTTTTCGTTAAAAATTAAGCTTTATGAATTAATTGCTTTAGCAGAACCCTACAAACTACAATCTAACATTATACTTAGACTGTAATAAAACAGTGTAAATAATATTTGATTTAATTACCACTTAGTAACCGATTAAAACAAAATTATTTGGCAATGAATCAATATACCTTACTTTTCATCAAAAATTAAGCTTTATAAATTAATTGCTTTAGCGGAACCCTACAAACTACACTCTAACATTATACTTAGACTGTAATAAATCAGTATAAACAATATTTGATTTAATTACCACTTAGTAACCGATTAAAACAATATTATTTGGGAATGAATCAATATACCTTACTTTTCATTAGAAATTAAGCTTTATAAATTAATTGCTTTAGCAGAACCCTACAAACTACACTCTAACATTATACATGGACTGTAATAAATCAGTATAAACAATATTTGATTTAATTACCACTTAGTAACCGATTAAAACAATATTATTTGGGAATGAATCAATATACCTTAATTTTCGTTAAAAATTAAGCTTTATAAATTAATTGCTTTAGCAGAACCCTGCAAACTACACTCTAACATTATACATGGACTGTAATAAATCAGTATAAACAATATTTGATTTAATTACCACTTAGTAACCGATTAAAACAATATTATTTGGGAATGTATCAATATACCTTACTTTTCGTTAAAAATTAGGCTTTATAAATTAATTGCTTTAGCAGAATCCTACAAACTACACTCTAACATTATACATGGACTGTAATAAATCAGTATAAACAATATTTGATTTATTTGCCACTTAGTAACCGATTAAAACAATATTATTTGGGAATGAATCAATATACCTTAATTTTCATTAAAAATTAAGCTTTATAAATTAATTGCTTTAGCAGAACCCTACAAACTATACTCTAACATTATACCTAGACTGTAATAAATCAGTATAAACAGTATTTGATTTAATTACCATTAATATTGTTTTAATCGGTTAGTAAGTGGTAAATAAATCAAATATAGTTTATACTGATTTATTATACTCCATGTATAATATTAGAGTGTAGTTTGTAGGGTTCTGCCAAAGCAATTAATTTATAAAGCTTAATTTTTAATGAAAAGTAAGGTATGGATTCATTCCCAAATAATATTGTTTTAATCAGTTACTAAGTGGTAATTAAATCAAATATTGTTTATACTAATTTATTACAGTCCATGTATAATATTAGAGTGTAGTTTGTAGGGTTCTGCCAAAGCAATTAATTTATAAAGCTTAATTTTAATGAAAAGTAAGGTATGGATTCATTCCCAAATAATATTGTTTTAATCGGTTACTAAGTGGTAATTAAATCAAATATTGTTTATACTGATTTATTACAGTCTAAGTATAATGTTAGAGTGTAGTTTGTAGGGTTCTGCTAAAGCAATTAATTTATAAAGCTTAATTTTTGATGAAAAGTAAGGTATATTGAATCATTCCCAAATAATTTTGTTTTAATCGGTTACTAAGTGGTAATTAAATCAAATATTGTTTATACTGTTTTATTACAGTCTAAGTTTAATGTTAGATTGTAGTTTGTAGGGTTCTGCTAAAGCAATTAATTTATAAAGCTTAATTTTTAACGAAAAGTAAGGTATATTGATTCATTCCCAAATAATATTGTTTTAATCGGTTACTAAGTGGTAATTAAATCAAATATTGTTTATACTGTTTTATTACAGTCCATGTATAATGTTAGAGAGTAGTTTGTAGGGTTCTGCTAAAGCAATTAATTCATAAAGCTTAATTTTTAACGGAAAGTAAGGTATATTGATTCATTCCCAAATAATATTGTTTTAATCGGTTACTAAGTGGTAATTAAATCAAATATTGTTTATACTGATTTATTACAGTCTAAGTATAATGTCAGAGTGTAGTTTGTAGGGTTCTGCTAAAGCAATTAATTTATAAAGCTTAATTTTTGATGAAAAGTAAGGTATATTGATTCATTCCCAAATAATATTGTTTTAATCTGTTACTAAGTGGTAATTAAATCAAATATTGTTTATACTGATTACAGTCTAAGTATAATGTTAGAGTGTAGTTTGTAGGGTTCTGCTAAAGCAATTAATTTATAAAGCTTAATTTTTAACGAAAAGTAAGGTATATTGATTCATTCCCAAATAATATTGTTTTAATCGGTTACTAAGTGGTAATTAAATCAAATATTGTTTATACTGTTTTATTACAGTCCATGTATAATGTTAGAGTGTAGTTTGTAGGGTTCTGCTAAAGCAATTAATTTATAAAGCTTAATTTTTGATGAAAAGTAAGGTATATTGATTCATTCCCAAATAATATTGTTTTAATCGGTTACTAAGTGGTAATTAAATCAAATATTGTTTATTCTGATTTATTAAAGACTAAGTATAATGTCAGAGTGTAGTTTGTAGGGTTCTGCTAAAGCAATTAATTTATAAAGCTTAATTTTTGATGAAAAGTAAGGTATATTGATTCATTCCCAAATAATATTGTTTTAATCGGTTACTAAGTGGTAATTAAATCAAATATTGTTTATTCTGATTTATTACAGTCTAAGTATAATGTTAGAGTGTAGTTTGTAGGGTTCTGCTAAAGCAATTAATTTATAAGGCTTAATTTTTATGAAAAGTTAGGTATATTGATTCATTCCCAAATAATTTTGTTTTAATCGGTTACTAAGTGGTAATTAAATCAAATATTGTTTATACTGATTTATTACAGTCTAAGTATAATGTTAGAGTGTAGTTTGTAGGGTTCTGCTAAAGCAATTAATTTATAAAGCTTAATTTTTGATGAAAAGTAACGTATATTGATTCATTCCCAAATAATATTGTTTTAATCGGTTACTAAGTGGTAATTAAATCAAATATTGTTTATACTGATTCATTACAGTCTAAGTATAATGTTAGAGTGTAGTTTGTAGGGTTCTGCTGAAGCAATTAGTTTATAAAGCGTAATTTTTAATGAAAAGTAAGGTATATTGATTCATTCCCAAATAATATTGTTTTAATCGGTTACTAAGTGGTAATTAAATCAAATATTGTTTATACTGATTTATTACAGTCCATGTATAATGTTAGAGTGTAGTTTGTAGGGTTCTGCCAAAGCAATTAATTTATAAAGGTATTTGATTATTAATTATTGTCTAACATTTTGGTAGAGTACAGTTTGTTGGGTTCTGCTGGTGGAATTAATTATTATTTCAATGCTTGGTCCTTAATGGGTTAAAAGCGCTGGCAGGTCGGCGAGATCAAAAAGCTTAAATGTTTATGCTTTATGTTACAATACATTTTATATGTTTGTGCTGAGATAGTTTTAGAATTGTTGAGTAAAAATTAGATGGATTCATGTGCATCGTTTATGATCCAAATGGAACCTATGCACACCCATATTGATCCTACATGGAAACTGAATGGATCCATATAGTTATTGACATGTGTGCACTAATAAATAGGGTACGCATAGCATTTAAAATTCAAATGAATACAAAAAATATAATTCTAATGTTAATGATAGTGGTAATTAATATATTTTATTTTTTTGCCTGGTTTTATTTAAATCTTCCATAATTAATTGACAATTAAATGGCAATTAATTCCTACACACTAATATTTTCGATTGTAAAGCATTACAGCCCAGGGGACTGCTAACTTGACTGTCCAGCTAGCAGTCCCACCGTATTTTTTTAAAAAAAGTGGCAATTAAATTGGCATTGTGGTAATTAATTGGCAAATAAATAGCAAAAAAATATGCAATAGCTTTCGTTAGGGTCTGCTAATAGGGGACTGCTAGCTATACGCAGCCTACACTATTGATAGTGAGAAACAACCAAGAAAGAACGAAAGAAGCACAGCTGACAAATGAGTGATGCGTGGATAACATCAGGCCAATTGGAAATATTATTTATAAAAATGAATAGAATAATGTTATATTAATATACATTTCTATCAAATATTTAGTTATGTAATTCTCAATTTATGGTCTACATATTTTTTTATTCTTTTAGAAATTCTGTTTCGATATAATAACTCTGTATGAAATGAGTGTGAACTTGCAGTGTGTATGTCTGACGTCACAACATGAATGGTTTTTGCAATATTTTACTTTAAAACGATTTTATAAAACAAAAAATGTGAATAAAAAATAATTTAATCATATAGAACGATAAATTAGACTCTGCTTCTTCGATTTAAACAAAAAAATCCGATGTGGCCAGCACATAACCTCTTGCCAGATATTTTACCTGGTTGTACGCATAAAACGAAAAATATTTTTAAATACAAATACATATATTCATGTCTCACACATATTTGCAAAATCTATGGGATATTTTAATATAAATTATGTACAATACATACATTTTCTTTATATTCAACATCCTGAAATTTTCTTTTTCTACCTTCCTTTTCTTTTTCTTTATATTCGTCATTTTTTCGCAAATTTCTTTTATATTCGTTTAAAATAAAATAAAAAATATACATAAATGGTAAAACTTAAGAATATTTAATAGTTATATATTTATGCAATAAGTGCAAATACTTTATATTTGTAAGGAGTGTAGGTTGCATTCACGAGTACAATTTATGACTTTTATCTGCAAACACTATTAAAAGTACACTTACTAGAGTTAAAAACGTTATTTATGGTAATGAACAAACAACAAATCGATATTTTAAAATAATTTGTTAAAAATATTTTTTTATAGTAAAATACAATATGTAGATAATAATTATATTGTATGATTTACTTACGTATTAAATGATATTATAATTTGTTCGAAGGGTTGGATTACTTCGATATTGCGACCCGCAGAATCTGTTGACGGCGCCGTAAGCACACTTGTCATGGCGCCTAATAAGAAATGTCAGATTTCATTAAATTTTTATTAATGCTTTGTGACACAAGAAATGTTCAATTCTGCGTTATTTAAATTTATTTTTGCACTTTTATTTGAAATAATCACTCAATACATTTTCATGTTAACTATAGAAGTTATAAGCAGATGAGGACGTTCAAAAGTTGTCTAACAATGTTAAAAATGTGTTATAATATGTTATTCAGTGAGCATGGACCTTAACCCTATAATTAACTGGCTGTGTTTGTGAGACCGGGGAAGATCCCGTTTTTGCTGTATTATTTTAAATAATTTTTAGCCAGGGGAAGTCCCTAAATTTCAAGTGATTCTCTTTTCGGAGGCTTGTGAATAAACTGGTAAACTTTTATCTGTAATATAGATACCTGTCAAGGACCTGCATCTGTTTGGAACATACAAAACCATGCAGCACCGACGCGCAGGGAAGTTTGATTAGCGATGTTTGTAAAGGTACATTTTGTGCATGAATTTTTTTTATGTTGGTTGAATATTTTACTTTACATTTAGGCATATTTTTTGTTATCTTTTTCAGTTTTTTATATACGAATTTTTTCTGAAAACTAGGTTAAGTAAAAGATTTTCTCTAATAAATGGTAAATCTCCGTCAATGTTTTTTTCACAACTATTTTTACTTTCAGCAGTACTAAATAGATCGGGTTAATAAGTAGAATATTAAAAATTATGTATGTTATAATGGGAAGGGTAAACGTTAAAGTTAGGGTCGGAGAGACAGCCCGTCGAACGGTGTGATTCCTAAAGCACCCGTCAACTCAGGGGTGAATTTAGGTACGGGCTTTATGGGCTGCAGTTCAGGGCCCCGCAGGTACAAAGCCCCTCCCCCCTCTTGGGAACTTATATCGTTTCTTTTTGCAAAATGTCTCCTCACGACAATAAGTTTCTATTTAAGGAAAAATAGTAGTAAAACCTAATACATGTATTTTTTTAATCCAAAATAATTTTATAACAAAAGTTTTCATGATACCCAAAACATGACAATTATAAACCACATATGTTTTATAAAAAAATCTGATGTGGTCAGCACATTACCTTCCGTCAATTATATGAGGCATTTACGAAAATTCTACCGGTGAACTGTTATCGGTAAACATCTGTTTATCAGGTTATATATCTACCGGAATCGATATTTTAAGAACGCAAGTTGTAAACAGGGTAGATCCATAATCTATGGAAAAATTTGAAAATTTGAAACAGGTTAGAAATTTGATGTAGTTAACAAACTGAGCAGAGTCCTACTTTGAACACATTTCCACTTTCAACGCACGCGCTTCGCTTTGCATCACTACCTTTTTTTGAGATTAGATTCTTCTTGAATCCGGTAGATGGATCTGGTACATATTGTACAATTTTCGAACACGGTAACTTTTTACCACTCGTGTTTTCGAACACAGTCGGTAAATGCGGTATCTACCGGTAGAATTTTCGTAAATGCTTTTCTATAAAATCCATACAGAAAGTTCCTTGAAAAAGATTCTATATTTCTTGTATGTACATTACCTTTCGGCAGTTATATGTATTATATACAAATTCCATACAGAACGTTTCGAGCAAAAAGATCCTATATTTCGAATAAAATTATAACACAAATATACTATGAATATGTCAATTGTACTTGACACTGACATCTTTCAATATTATAATATTTATAATAACATTAAATGTGAAAAAATTATAGTTAACATCGCTTTTTTTGGAGAAAAACTGTTAAAATCTTCAAATGAGGCTACTTCCGGTTGACCAATTATAACCAAAATCTAATCAGCTCTTCATATGCATGCAACAAAGAGGAATACGAAAGAATTATAATTTTTGGAATTGTAGTATTAGTTATCGTAGACGAAAATTTTGTTACACACACACATACACACACACATACACACACACACTCTCACACATACACACATATATACATACACACACACGTACATACAAACATCATCGTAAAAATAGTAAAATCGTATTCTATGGACCTTAAAACGTGCTTATTCATTAAAAACTCACCACCGAATTTTTTGACCAACGACAATACCTTCCTTACCTAAACGTGACGGAAGGTAAAAAGTCAGATGACTGTGGGGGATGATTTAGCTAATTTTTTATTTTATACAATAGCCATTCTTTCAATACGCGAATTATTTTAATAATCGTTTTCATGAAATTAAAATTGTCTGCTAAGCCCAAATTTGCTTTTAAAATATCAAAGTAATCTTTACTATTCATAACTATTGTTACAATATAAGCTAATTTTCCTAGTGTCGTTGACTAAATATACCTCCAATGAACACGTAACCCCCAGCAAACCCAAATTCTAAGGTTTTAACAATTACGCGATATCTAACCACAATCGATAAATTTATTCATAAAATTCTGATTGTTTGTGTTGATGTCTTATTATTCCCGTATTAATTTTAATATATAACAAAACATTGTTGTTATTAATCATACCATTGTAATATAATTAATATTAATGTACAAAGTTAGTGAATAAACATAGAAATAATGTAATACAATGTAGAATGAATGACAAACAGGTGCAGTAGGCATGGCCGCAGTTGCGTTGCGAATTTTATCGAGCTAAGGAATGAATTCACTTTCCGTTTCTACGGAGCGAGTAGATCGCGTGACGTATAAGCGTACCCACTTAAGATATTTCCGCAGGAAACTGCTATAATATTCCTTCCAACAAATGCCCCAATCATTTATACCTTTACAATTGTTATGTAACACACGTATTAATAATAATTATCTTATCCTTTTGATAAGTTTAATTATAGTTTTTGTTCAATTCACTTTCTACGTACTCCTGAATGACAGGAGACTAAAAAAAGTACCTAGGTGAAATGGAGCACAAAACTTTGTAATTATCATGTTTCTGGTCTAAAATTTTATAATACAAACTGTTCCTTGGTAGTTTTAATGTAATGACTGCATAAATTCAGTTCGCACTAGTAAAAGGAAAATAATTTAATTCAGTCAGTCACTATCGCACGTAAAAGTAATCTTGAATATAAATATCAAGAATGTTATATTCCTTTCAGGAGGAGCAAGGGATGACTGCGCATGTTAGAAAGCGATAAATACTGCTTGTTATAGTTACGTATGAAGGTTAACAGAAAAAATTAAATAAATCATATAATGGATAATTCTGGAAATATGATACTCGTATAAGTGTTAAAACTGACATTTTATTTTGTGAGAAGGAAGTTTGGTACAAGACACTTTTAATACGTATACCATACAATATTTTTTTTACAAACACTATTTTTTCATTTAAATTTGTATTTCTAATAATTTTATGACATATGTCAAAAGTGTCGATTTGTTATTCCATTCGTCACTACCAAGGTAACTAATTTCACTTTTAACATTCCTATTAAAAGTAGGTAACAATGATTTGTCATACTTTTAACATAAAATGACATTTTTAACCATAAAAACAAACATTAAATGCGTATTTTTAATATATTTGTAGAAAAATAGTTATTTATGCTATAAGTGATAAAAGTGATATTTTATTTTGATTTTGAGAGAAAGAAGTTTGGGACACGACACGAAGCGGAATGCTCCAATCCTTGGGACAAAATAAAATCACTTTTAACACGTATATCATATACATAATTTTTTGACATAATGCAAACAATGCCTATTTGTTTTTCTATTGTCTCATTACCAAGATAACTAATTCACTTTTAACATTACTGTTAAAAGTAACAATGATCTGTCACTTTTTAACATTGGTGTCGTAAACTGACATTTGTAACCCTATAAAAACAAACATTAAAAAACCTACTTGTAGTAGATATGTAGAAAAAATATTTATTATTAAATGCTATGCATGTAGTATGTAAAACTTCGTTATCCATACAATAAAATGAAATCATGGATAGATATTTTTCTATAATTTTAAGAACAATTTAATCATTCTAAGGTTCGGTATTTTCATCTCTGGCTAAACTGTTTGTTAACTTAACTGTAAGTTAAAACATAATATCGATATTGTAGCATAAGTTCTAAAATTACACATCTGTCAATTTTTCGAAGCGACATTTCTTAAAACAAACTTTAACAGACAGTTAAAATGAAATAACGGGACTTTACAACTGTAACAATGAAAAAAGAAACACTTTTTTATTTTGCATTACATACTGAAAATTATTAATAATAATTAACGTATCAAGGATGTTATAAGGACAATAACGCCTGAGGCGGAGCCTCCGAGATACTACGAGCCTACAACTAGCGCGCGTGACGTCACACTAGTGGCCCAACTTTTGTACAGTGTTTAATGGGAGATACACAGTTTTTTCAAAGTATTGCGAAAACTGTGGCAGATATGAAAAAACAATATTATAGATCATAAAATTATTTATCAAAATGCGTTAACAGAACATATTTATGTTCTGTAGTTTAGATGTAGGAAGCGTATAAAATAACAAGGTCAGATGACACATCTTAACTTTTTTCAAAATTTTGCGAAAACTGTGACAGATATAAAAAAATGTATATAAACAATGTTAGAACATAAAATTCTCTAACAAAGCGTGTTAATATAAAATATTTATGTTAAGTCATTTAGCCGTAAGAAGCGCATAAAATAATATATGTAAAGATACATATTGACTCTTTGTTTTCCCACTTAGAAATTTGTAAAAATTCTGCCTGTTTTGGGTGCTAGAATGTAATTACAAAATAAAAATAAACGCAAATAATTGAAAAACATTTATTTTTACCAAAATAAGCCACAGAGAACTTGAAAATTAGAAATAAGTTACAATTTTGACTTGATTAAAATATAATGCATAATTATATAAAATAAAACACTATTATTAAACTAGAAAACAAAATAAATGTATGTTCTAAACAATGATAATTACAAACATTAAACATTTATCAATAAATACAAATAATATGGCATTTTTTAGAAATATTACCTACTTAATAATAGAAAACTGCGAGAAACAGTAAAAAATACAAAAGTTTATAAATATAAAACTGATACAATACATAATTAAATTTGAAATACATAGAAAATATTTCATATATAGACTAGGAAATAATTAAGGAAAGCACCGAAACAGGCAGAATTTTTACAAATTTCTAAGTGGGAAAACAAAGAGTCAATATGTATCTTTACATATATTATTTTATGCGCTTCTTACGGCTAAATGACTTAACATAAATATTTTATATTACCACACTTTGTTAGAGAATTTTATGTTCTAACATTGTTTATATACATTTTTTTATATCTGTCACAGTTTTCGCAAAATTTTGAAAAAAGTTAAGATGTGTCATCTGACCTTGTTATTTTATACGCTTCCTACATCTAAACTACAGAACATAAATATGTTCTGTTAACGCATTTTGATAAATAATTTTATGATCTATAATATTGTTTATATACATTTTTTCATATCTGCCACAGTTTTCGCAATACTTTGAAAAACCTGTGTATCTCCCATTAAACACTGTACAAAAGTTGGGCCACTAGTGTGACGTCACGCGCGCTAGTTGTAGGCTCGTAGTATCTCGGAGGCTCCGCCTGAGGTCAACAGTGTACAAGATTCCTCGTTGCTAAAGGCTGGTCTATGTAAGCTGTAAACTTAAGAATTTACCTTAGCATTAGCATTATGATTTTGCATTAATAATTAGAGTATAGATAAATGCGTGCTACGGTATATGTAGCTGTAACCTTAACCTTAGCATTATGCCATAGAATACGGCAATGCCTAAATTTTTAAGACATAATGCTAATGCCGATCAATCAGAATAAGTATATGTTAGTGCCCGATCGCTAGATTCCAGCAATTTTCGCTACTGTTAATTTCAGGTTTGACGTTTATTATTTTTTTAAAATTCTTTCACATTGTTCTGAGTAAAGATGAGTTTCACTGAAAAAGATGTTCAATTTGAACATTACAGATATATTTATGATAAAAAAGACGTGTCGCTGTTAAAAAATGACATTACCGGCCTACTCTTATTGATTTGCCCTAAGAAGTACATGTACCGAACAATCTAATGTAAAGTTTAATGCAAAATCATAATGCTAATGCTAAGGTAAATTCTTAAATTTACATCGTACATAAACCAGCTTTAAGTGTTGCTACGGATGTAAGTAAAACAACAAAACATTATCACTTGATTCTATATTTTCAACCATTTCTAAGCCGTCAAATAATTTTGCTTATTTATTCAACCACAATTCACACAAGTCAATTTTGGCAATTTATTCTTGCCATTCAAAATGTTAGTACATTAGCAACTTATTTAACGTCTTTGTCACTAGTCATATTATTAAATAATTGCTATTTACGAAACTAATAAGGCTAAGAGAAGAAAAATGTGGCGTGGAGCTTTGTTGAAAGGAGGAAGACTTGCAGAAGGCAAAAGGAGTACATTTTACTCAACAGGAAACAGAGAATAGAAAATTCAACCTCTTGTAATATAATTTCTAAAGGCCTGTGTCCACGATCCTAGAAACCGATCCGTGTTCTCGGATATAGTCATTTGACTATATCTATACTGTCCCATTTTTTCGTACAAGTTGCTAATTTCATTTACATGTTACCAATTTAAAATCTTGACATTTGATGTTTGATAAGCTTGAAAATTATAAGGTTATATAATATTACCTAATTTTACTCATTTTTGATAAGTTATTATAAATAATTAATTATAAATAAATTAATATATTCGGAGTAAAATTTTTATTTACTTACCGCTGGGATAATTTCTTGGTTATGTTTTATTAGTTTTTAGTATTGGTAGGAATGGCTGGAACTAACTTCAGAAATTCGACAAACCTGACATCTGTAGTCACACAAGTTCAATGTTTATGATCAAAAAATATGATCGGGAACTCGGAACGATTTCTCGGATATAGTCCGCAATTCGATAACTCGGATCATGGACACTACCAACTCGGACGCAAGAATCGAATAGAAAACTAGAATGGAAAAATGCGTTCTGTCCCATTTTTTCGTACAAGTTGCTAATTTCATTTACATGTTACCAATTTAAAATCTTGACGTTTGGTGCTAGATAAGCTTGAAAATTATAAGATTATAAAATATTGCCTAATTCTACGCATTTTTGATAAGTTATTATAAATAATAACTTATAAATAAATTCATATATTCGCAGTAAAAAATGAATTTACTTACTGCCGGGATAATTTCTTGGTTATGTTTTATAAATTTTTAGTATTGGTATAAATGGCCCAGACTAACTTCATAAATTCGACTAACCTGACATCTGTAGTCATACAAGTTCAATGTTTATGATCAAAAAATGTGATCGAGAACTCGGAACGATTTCTAGCATCGTGAACACAGGCCTATACAGAGATATCAAATGAAGACAGATTTGACTTACAAAAGGGTACATTAATGTAATTACGTAACATTTTGATAAAATGTAGAACCAGTTCCATATTTTTCTGTACAGTTTTCTAAACAATTTTCAGGAGACTGTATTTCCATTTGCAGATATTTTTTGTACAGAAACTAAAACAAAAAACTGTCCATAGTAATGTAGATAGATTGTAATAAAAAGTATTTCCAACTTGAACGATAGGCATGAAAGTACTTTATTAACATTTAAACATGAGTGAAACTTGTAGAATTCGTTACTGTATTATTTAAAAGAAAACTCAGTAAAATTGTGCAATAGCATTATAAGGCTGATTAGTTTTTACATTAGTAAGTTTAATTAAACATGAAGAAAAACAATTTTGTACAAAAAAATTCAATTCAGCATTTTTAAAAGAAACTTGTTAATCGTAAAGTAGATTTTATAATTGCGTAAAACTAATTGTATGCAAAATTATTCACAGTTATAGAAATTAGTATGATTAAAGTTACCTTCTGGAAATTCAATATCCAATAAATGTTAGTAGGAAGTTTATATTATTCAACTTTTAGTGGTTTAATTTGGTTGAATGAACAGGAAAAGTTGCGTATCGGTATTATACTGACTTGAGATATCGGAAATTCGTAAGTAATGTACTCTTCTTTTTATATGTGGTCGTCCTTGAAAGGTCAATTGGTACTGAGTAACCTTTTAATAGTGAAAACATATAATTTCTTAGGATTAATCATGCATGATAATTGTATGAGTAAATGCATGCCGATATAATTATTTACCAGTATTGTAATAATACGTACTGCTATATTACATTTTACAATCAGCCTAATTAATATTTCAAGGATATTCGCAATGTTAGTAAATTTAAAAATATCTGATATGTGGTCAGCACATTACCTTCCCACAGTTCTATGTATTTTGTACAAATTTCATACAGATACTTCCTTGCAAAAGATAATAGGTACGTTCTATCGGTGTCAGAAATATTCCTACTAGAATAAGAATATTCTTAAAGCAATAGAACACTCAGTAGCAAATAACTGTCAAGTGCTGTCTAGTAAAAAAATAAATACAATAGAACAGTGACATTGGTTTTGTGTTATAGTTAGTTAACAACTAAAGATAACTTTGTATGTTTATTTTAGACCTTCAAAATGTTGTTATGCAAATATTACAGTGGTTATAATTATATAAAAATATATTAAATAATAAAAACGTAAAGGAGGTATTTTTGTTGAGCACAATCTACTCTAAATATTCATAAATGTGACAGAACTGTACGCGCGACAGTCGGCTAGTAAAATTTTGAATTTAACTCCACTCTATATATCTTCCTACCAACGCTTCCAACTCTGAAGTTGGAATGATTCACGCATGCACGCACGCACGCACGCACGCACGCACGCACGCACGCACGCACGCACGCACGCACGCACGCACACGCGCGTACGCACGTACGCACGCACACACGCACACACGCACACACACACACACACACACACACACACACACATACACACACACATAAATTCCGTTACCACGACTTGATCCCCACGTCATCAATAGTAAACATATGGTTCAAATCGCCAGGGGAGGGAGGGAATTGCTGACGTCATATTGTTACCATGATTTTATTATAGGGATTTAATTTTCTAGTTTGATATAAGGTGGATTATGACAGGACTTTGACATTTCCAATATTTTATTTGCAATAATTTTGTTGTTCGCTAATATATATCTACTGTGTGAAAATTATTATTTATCAAAATCCGAAGTGACATACTTCGCAATTGAATAATTATGATGTAATGTCAAAACTGGTAAAACTGACTGTCAATTTCGTTATTCATCAAAATTCGAATTATAAATAGTTATTTAAAAATAATAAACCAATTAAATACGGAATAAGTATAATGGATGAAATATACCTCTTTTTATTGTCCAAAAGTAATATGTTGCAATAATTGTCGGACATCTTAGAAACATCGTCTTTGCAATAGCAAAATGCACAATATGTATAATCACAAGAATTAAAAAAATTACGAACACACAACGAAAACGAAGCACAAATTACCTTAATCACACGAATGACAGAATATTCAAATATTTGAAAATGACACTCGTTACCGCGGTTACATTACAATTTCTATTTCATTTTTTGCCGTTGGTTAGACGGAGATAGTTTATACCCCGCCTAACCACGGACGACAATGCGATAGCGAATAAAAGTCTCATATATGCAATGTTTGTACGACAAAGATGCTAGATATGTTTTGTAATTCTTGCATCAGAAAAGACATCATCGTAAAAATATTGAAATCGTATTCTAGGGATCCTAAAACGTGCTTATTGATTAAAAACTCATCACCGAATTTACCTAAAGGTGACGGAAGGTAAAATGTATCTATAATTAAAATAAATTGAGAATCAAGCTTCTATTCTTAAATCGTAGAAAAGATAAAGAACATAAACGACAATATGAAGGGTTGAATATGATGATCGACTGGCAGCGGAATGGAAAAGCGGAAAACAATTTTAAATATTATTACTATTATTATTATTATTATTATTATTATTATTATAATATATATATATATTTCCAAAATAGAAGAAGAAGAGATCAAAGCATTAAAAATTAGAATAGAAGCAGAAAAAAGAACAGTAAAATATGAGGAGCGAATAGGAAATAATCCAAACTCAATACTGAAAGAAGGCGGGTAATAAAACAAGCAGAGAAAAAACAAACTCACAAAATGGGCGAACAAGAAATGAGAAGACTGGATGAAATAGCGTGGAGAGTGACCCTCGTATTTAAGAGGAATCGCTACCCCACTACAAAAATATGAAGCAAAAATTCAAATAATTTGTCCCTGTACTAGAACTATCAATATTTGAAAAAATTCAATACTATAAAAACATATTGCCGATATTTTAATAATTTGCATTTAAAAAAATAATTATTCAAATGAAAGTCACTAATAGATTTCAATAATTATTTTCTTTAAATGCAAATTAATATCGGAAGTATGTTTTTATAGCGTTCTTTTTAATGCTAATAGCTCTAGTAAAGGAACAATTTATTTGAATTTTCGCTTCTTGTTTTAGAACCAGGGTAGCGACTTCTCTTAAGCGCTATGCGTAATAAAAATAATATTATCAGTTGATGCTTATTGTTGGGGGTAACTAAATTGTAAGATCTAATATAATTTTAAGTTGTAATAAAAGGTATATTTTATTCGAATTTAGTTATTTTTTTTCTGCTAAATTGGCATTCACATTAAGTGCATTAAAATAAATAAAAAACAATTCCCTTTGACAATCCAGTGTTTCTGGTTATTTTTAAATTATAGCTATTTTTTAAAGTATGAAATTCTAGATTTATGTAAATTTTCTTGAATTAAATTTAATAAATTATAACACCATGTTTTCCCAATTGAAATTTTGTCATCAATCACAATTATGAAATGAAAAATAATAGTTAAATTAATTTAATAATAAAAAGCAATAAATTATTCGTTCTTTAAATAAATAATCCATTTTGTATAGGACGCATTTCTACACACTGAATTTACACCTACATATTATAACTACTTTTCTCTGAGATAATCAATCTGCGAAGTAGTCAGCCTGGTGCCTAATCGTCCGCAACAACGGTGGCAGCACAGTGCCGCGGGTAAACGCGCGATGAAAAATTCTCATCGGTCTCTGTTGTTTTCCTTCCAACTAATTCAAATAGATTATAATAAGGGAAGGTTTTAATATACTCCTTCAAACGATAGATACACTGCATGAAGGTATTCAATACATTTAGAACCGATTGAGATGTACTATGTATTTTTCAAAAAGGATATAAAAAATAATAAAAGAAGAGGAAATAAATTCAGCTTAGCAATAGTTAATAGAAAAGTTTTACGCGACATTTATTTTTACTGTCAATGAAAGTAAAAGAAACTGACTATATGTCAATAGTCTGGTAATAAAAATTCGCAAACTAGAATATTCTTGTTTTGTAATCATTATTACTCTGTATTTCTGCTATTAATAAAATGTTTTTAAACTTAGGTTTACTAAAGGCTTACATGTATAGTAGTGCTAATTTTAAAGGACACAATATTTATTTGTGTACAATGTGCGCGAAAAACATGTTTAGTGCACGAGAGTGTTAAGAAAATGGACAGCAACAAACATATTTCGCGAACAAGGTGCACAAGATATTTTTTCTACGACTAAATTTAATATTTGTAAAATAAGAATATCTATTAAAAAAAAATAATCTCCACTGCCATTTTGTTAATATGACAGATGACAATTGAATTTTGATATAAGTATTGACAAATTTAATTTTGAAATTTTAGACAAGTTTAGTACCAAATTTAATAAATTGTATACATTTATAAATATATTAGAAACATTTTCACTGTTTAAAATGCAAGTTTTTGCTGTTTGTTTGATGTTTGGAAATGTGCGCGAGATAGTGCACGAAATAATATGCCCAGTGAAGGAAATAAGGCGCCCAATGTAGGAAATAATGTGCACAATGTGAAATACACGTTATGTTTACGTAATTTATGAAATAATGACATATGTCGCATAGAGATATCAATACGCAAACATCGACTTTTGTTGACAGTTGTAGAAAAACTTTTTTAAAGGCCTGTGTCCACGATGCTAGAAATCGTCCCGAGTTCTTGATTACATTTTTTGATCATAAACATTGAACTTGTATGACGACAGATGTCAGGTTTGTCGAATTTATGAAGTTAGTTTGAACCATTTATACCAATACTAAAAACTAATAAAACATAAAATTATCCCGGCAGTAAGTAAATTAAATTTTTACAACGAATATATTAATTTATTTATAAGTATTTATTTATAATCAATATCAAAAATGAGTAGAATTATGTAATATTTTATAACCTTATCATTTTCAAGCTAATCAAACATCAAACGTCAAGATTTTAAATTGGTAACAGTTAAATGAAATTAGCAACTTGTACGAACAGAACGTATTTTTCCATTCTAGTTTTCTATTCGATTTTTGCGTTCAAGTTGGTAGTGTCCACGATCCGAGATATCAAATTGCGAACTATATCCGAGAACTCGGATCGATTTCTAGGATCGTGGACACAGGCCTTAAGATAGTTCATATTTTTTGTAATATTATTACATCATTACATCAATAAAACACTTTCCAATACAAGAAAAAATACACATTCTTTTTTATTTTTTTATCTATCTAAAATAGAACCGGGAATTATTTATTTGCTGGATGCGGCTAATACTAGAAAAATAAAATACAATATTTCTAAAGTTTGTAATGCCATTGATCACTTAATCATTTTACTATAAAAATGGCAAAGTGAACATTTCGCGCTTAATTGATCGCACCCACATGTAGGAATCAAAAAATACTCATCCATATTTTAAATATTAAATATATTTTCAAACTTCTTATATAGTATACGTATAGGTAACATATTAAAAAAAAAAAACCTTATAAACGTTAAATGAGTAATTCAAAAGTATCGAATTAAATTTCACAAGTACTTACTTATGTGTTTGAATATGTATGTGAGGTGAGATAAATAGAGCGAATATATAAAAAAAAATTAATTTAAAAACAAATTAACCAGTATCACAATAAAAAGTTATGAAGGAAACATAAAAAAATAAACAATGGTTACATATTTAATATTTTAATAATTATTTAGAACAGCTTGCATTTGTTTTGAGATCGAATTAAGTAAATTATCGATGATTTTGTGGTTTATAGATTTCCATGCATGCGTTATAATTTGAAATATTTTCTTGGAATTATTAATATTAGTTCTTGAATTTGTTTAATGGTATCCAAATAACCAAAATAAACAATTAATATAAAATTAAGTACGATTGCACAAAGCTACAAGTTACATTTATAGAATATTAAATATTTCTTCTACTAATTCATTTGAGCTTGTGATTATTAACTGTTGTAAGTAATAGAAGTACATATGTACATATTATTTTTATTTATAATTAAATGTATTCTTTCAATTATAAAATACCTCCGAGGCATGGTATATGTATTATTTTAGAATATCTACTATTAAGAATTTATAAAATAATATTATAAATTGTTATATAGAGAAGTAATGAATTGATTAAAAACATACCACAGGAAATTTGGTTTTAGCTGAATAACAATATCCACAACGTACGGCTCTGCCTTACCTGAAAGAAAAAAAATACAATTAAAATTATGGACATATTACAGTAATTATAAAAAAGAAAAAACAATACATCAACAAAGAAAATGCCAATGCAAACCTTCCAAAAGAATTTAATACTGACAGGTTAGTGAAGTTGAAGAAAATATTAAGGGTGCGTTTTCTAAACAACGCCATGATGTAGCGCTTTAATGTACAACTTTTCCTGTATATATACAAATATGGCGAAATAACGGTATTTTTCATTGTCTACCTGGAAGGCGACAGAGCGAATTTTGTTAAGCGAGGTAAGCCGACTGCTAACTTTTACAACTTTCGTCCAAAGTCCGTCATGGTCAGATGTTGTCCAGATTTTCAAGTTATTAAGCTACAAAGAAAATTGCTATTTTGAAGGAAAAATTATTAATATCTTTATAAATTTTGGAAGTAGGTGTATTAACACGTCCTAATGCAGTATTCTTAAATATTAAATGATATAGTATGAGAAATGATAATAAAAAAACTAAATAGAGAATATTGTAAATTATTAATTTCTTATTTGCAATTTAAAAAGATGAAAAAAAAAAACAACAAAACTAACAAATGCGAATCGTGATTAACTAACGTTCTTCATTCTACAGCGCAGTTACAAAAATAATTAAAAGTCGGGATATCATGATTTCAATTTCTTAATTCAGTATAAATACAAGTGATTCAATTAAATGATTGTTCGTTAAAATTTCTGTATTTGAAGAGATAGAGAGAAGGTTAATCAAGCAAAGTAGTATTATTTTATCCAGCCATATTAATGAAAAATAAATAAAAACAATTGAACTTAAAACACACGAGTAATTTATAAAAATAATATTCTATTCGCGACTCTTCCTTATAAAAAATTATCTGATAATTTATATGTATTGATGTAGTGACAATTGAAATAATTGGAAACAAATATAGAAAAATCTACAATAATTGTATTACCATAAAAAACAGTCAAAATGAATCTGGAATGACTGCAAAATTGTAATAAAAATGTTTTTAAATCAAACAATTTCTTACACTGTCCTTGAGGTACATAAAATTCTATAATGTACCATTGCCGATGCATGATGTTTCGCAGATATTTAAAATATTGTTCAAACCTCAAGCTGTTTTCTTTTGCGTTTACTTGTCTTTTGTTTCATGGCTAGATAGATATCATTTTAAATCAGCCTTGTACAGACAGCAGTACAAAAAATGTATGATAATACACGGTATACATTGGTTTATTTAATTATTTATTTTTAGTTCTTTTAATATCTTAACGTCTGGTCACGAATCTGGGGAACCGAGTTCGAACCGGTCAGACGCCAAAATTATTTCGAAATTTAAATGGCACAAAGTGACCTCCGTGGTGCACTCTCTAAGTCAACAATGAGTGCTCGTGACGTCACGCCTGAGTAAACGGTACATGTCATAATCACTATCGATATATTCGTACAAAGTAGATTGGCATACTCAGCAATGCCTGATGACATATTTTTTTATATTTTTACCTCCCGCCAACTTACATATGAGACATAGGTTAGAGAGGTAACATTTTCGGTTCAAAAATTCGATAGTGTGTTTTCATTGAATAAGCACGAACTAGGGTCCCCACAACACTATTTTTACAATGATGTCTGTTGGTACACATATGTCATGATCATTACCAAAATATATGTACAAATCAGATTAGCACACCCAGAAATGAGTAATATGCCGTGATTATATCATTTTTATGTCTGTCTGTTTGTGATTTTTTTTTCGTCCACGATAATTCATATCAAATTTCCCATATAAGCTTTCTGTATTCATATAAAGATTTGGTTAACTTTCGGGTATAATTCGACAACAAATTAGATTTTATTTACAAATGATTAACCGGAAGTGATACTTTACTTAAAGCTCATTGCTATTTTAAGCATGGAATTGGCGGGAGGTCATGGGTTGGCCACATTCGATTTGATTTTTTGAAAACAAATTAATAAAACTTAAATTGGATAAGTTTTCATATTATTAGCAATTATATAGATGATTATGTGCCTATTTTATAATTTCGTTGAATTTTAATATTAATATTAATTCCACGAAATATAAAGATAAATCAAATGAAACAAATTTATTCATCAGGAAATTGTTCAAACAAACTAGTCAATCATTGCTCGAAATAGGCAAACGATAAATGTTTAAAATGAATGGAATATCATAATTTTGTATTTCGCAGTTCGATTAAAATCATTACTGTATTCATGTAATACAAACAAGAACTATGAATTGTTTTAACAAAGTTAATGTTGTGATTCAATCAAACAATTCAATTTTTAAATCTAATAGCAATTGAAAGTTATCAACAAATATAAAATGAAGTAAAATGAATTTTCTATCACAGAAGGGTTAATAAGGAATAATTACGAAAAGTCTAATATACAATACTTCTCATTAAAACAGAGACGACTAATGAAACATATAAAATAATTACAGAAACAATTAGAATGTTTCTAATTATTCTGGATTCGCGTTAACGATAAGCCCCGTAGAAATTAAATTCATTACATTTAAAGCGAAGCATTTTCCAAATTGCCTATATACACGAAGTTAATTGATTCTGGAAGATATACAAGTAGGATTTTGTAGAGAAATTAAAGGGTAGATATCATGAATGAAATTTATAACGAAAAGGCACAAAGTATTTTTAATTAAAAGTTTTGACTAAGTATTTCATATTATTAATTATACATTATATAATAAAAATATTTCCGACATATTTTGTTAAATATTTAATCAATACCACCACAACATGCTCAATATACAATGCTAATGAACCAGGGACCACAAAATTGTATTATCTATTTATTCTGTTCAAAACTTAGCTAGTATTACTAAGTCGAATTTCAAGGTTATCACTCTACCATTTATCTCGCTCTTGTTCTGGCGGGTTGAGCTGACCCTATTTGAATTCCATCGAAAGCGTCGCCGAAACTTCTGGTGTTAATTTGTTTCGTTATGTTTACTTGATTTTTGCGAACGAATATTATCGAAAATGGAACAAGAACAAGTAATAACATTATGCACATATTTTTACAGTAATGGGTTACGAATGAAAAATAAAACACGAAGCGACCCTTCTAAAATTGTAAGTTTTAAGAAAAGGATTGCTGTTTCCAGTCCCTGCCTCCATGTCTTATACATTCCGTTCCTACCTCCATATCCTACCCATTCCATCCCTCCCTTCATGCTCTATCCACTCCGTCCCTACCTCTATGTCCTATCTAACCCGTCCCTAATTCCACATCCTATCCATTCCGTTCCTACCTCCATGTCCTATCCATCCTGTCCCTACCTCCATATCCATCCCTCCATCCTGTCCTTTCCTCTATGTCCTATCCATTCCGTCCCTACCTCCATGTCCTATCCATTTCGTCCCTACCTACATGTCCCATCCATTCCGACATGGAGGTAGGGACAAAATTGTTAGGACAGTGAGGTAGGGACGGGATCGATGGACATGAAAGTAGGGACGTAATAGATAGGACGTACAGGAAGAGACGAAATGGATAGCACATGGAGGTAGGGACAGGATGTATAGGACATGAAAATAGGGACGTATTGTATAGGATATGGAGGTAGGGACGAAATGGATAGAACATAGAAGTAGGGACAGGATGGGTAGGACATGGACGTAGGGATGGAATGGATAGGACATGGAAGTAGGGCGGGACGTATAAGACATGGAGGTAGGGACGGGATGAATTGAACATGGAGGTAGAGACGGAATGGATAGGACATGGAGGTAGGGACGGAATGGATAGAACATGGAGGTAGAGACGGAATGAATAGGACATGGAAGTAGGGCGGGACGTATAAGACATGGAGGTAGGGACGGGATGAATTGAACATGGAGGTAGGGACGAAATGGATAGGACATGGAGATAGGGACGGAATGGATAGGACATAAATGTAGGGACAGGATGGATAGGACATGGAGGTAGGAACGGGATAGATAGGATATAGAGGTAGGGACAGTATGGATATTACAAGGGGGTAGGGACAGGATGGATAGGACATGGAAGCAGGGCGGGACATTAACGAAATGGAGGTAGGGACGGGATGGATTGAACATGGAGTTAAGAACGGAATGAATAGGACAGAAAAGTAGGGTCGGAATGGATAGGATATGGAGGTAGAGATGGTATGGATAGGGCATCAAGGTAGGGACGGAATGGATAGGATATGGAGATAGAAAAAGGATGGATAGGACATCAAGATAGGGACGGAATGGATAGGACATGGAGATAGGAACTAGATGGATAGGATATGGAGGTAGCGACGGAAGGGATAAGACATAGAGGTAGGGACAGGATGGATAGGACATCAAGGTGGGGACGGAATGGATAGGTCATGGAGATAGGAACGGAAAGGGTAGGACGTGGAGGTAGGTAGGCAGTGGATAGAACATGGAGATAGGGACAGAATGGATAGGACATGGAAATAGGGACGGAATGGATGACATGAAGGTAGGGACAAATAGATAGGGCATGTAGGTATGGATGGTATGAATAAGACAGGAAGGTAGGGACGGGATTGATGAGACATGGAGGTAGGGACAGGATGGATAGGATATAGAGGTAGGGACGGAATAAATAGGACATACAGGTAGGGACGCGATGGATTGGACGGATAGGACATGTACAAATGTACAATTGTACTGTATCTGGTTTGAGATTGCAGTACTGCGAAGATACAGTACAGTTATTAAAATGTTACATTGACATTGTGTTTAATACCCATAGTCGTCTTCTTGAGAAATTGTAACAATTTATATGGCATCTCGTGCTGTTGTTACATCGAATGAAATATTTTTAAAGTAAAATGTAATTTTAAACAACTTTTTATTCTTAGCTCTGAAAGTTACAGGAATACAAAATTTTAAGATTAGTATTGCAAAAATAAATTATATTTTAATAGACAAAAATTATTGCTCACCATGGATGCATTGCACCCAATTTTTTTCCCGTGGGTGTACCTTGACCGATACACCAACGTACACGCCACCCCTGAAAATTTTTCTAAGTAGTCAGCTTAACGGAATACATAAAAGTCACTTTCCTTTCAAATTCAAATCATAGAACTGAAGGCGTATCTATAAAATTTAAATGTCAACTTTAATTCGCTAGTCATACTATACCTATAGCTTATTCCGTGGAGTATACGGGTACATATCTCCTCCTACCTTGACGTATAAAGAATGTTAATTCATCAACAATATATTATTTAAATAATTAAACATATGTCGAATCTCTTCTACTAGAGTAACTACCTCTTAAAAATAAAGATATGTATACTTTGGTTTCCAAATTGAATTTTGAAACTTATAAGAACATTATTTTGATTTTTTTTTTCAAATTTTTTGTAACCCTCCCTATTTGATTACTGAAGAGTGGTGGAGGTAAAAACAAAACAGACCTACTGTTTATTCTTAAAGTTTAAGATTTTTTTAAATAATCAGTATTAATTAACGGTTTTATGGCAAAGTAAGGCTTACATCATATTAGTTTTTTAATGAATTATAAAATATTATTCTAAGAAATAAAAAATGAAGGAAATTCTACTTTTATAATAAAAAATTATTAAAGAACTTGGTCTATTGATTTTACATTTCAACAAATGAAACCGGTAATGTAATACTAAGTTTCTTCATACATTTTTATTTTTATGATTATATTCATTATAATATAAGTGGTAATTTTAGAATATAGTTTTCCATTAGTACGTAAAGTTTCCGGTTTGAAACAAAACACTTTCGACTTTTCATAATACGTCGATTGCGTGTTTCGCGACAAAATTATATTTGAAATGTAAGGATATTCACTAGGTAAGTCATTATTAATTCAGACTTATGGCTCACCATAGTTTCCTAGATCTCTTCGTCTTGATAATATTTATCGCCTGATAATTAGTATATCGCATGTTTCATATAGTACAATAAGTGTACCAAATACTTTCATATTAAGAACGAGACACTACACAATAAAAATTATGATATTTTATAAATGATTCATTGTCATATTCTAAATCTAAACATAGAATACAATGGAATAATATTGTAATTCGATTTTCTTGTGTTCATTATTATTAAATATTTATCAATATACGTATTATTAATATAGAAATAAGAATACATAAAATTAAACCGGGAATTTTTTTATCAGTGAACATGGGCGTATATCTACAATAGTTACATTTAAAATGATTGACAGGAATGTATTATCGCGTTTTTTAAATAAAAAACTGGACCTAGGGAGTTGTCAAAGTCAACATGGTAATGATACTCATAGGTACGTAGTGTTCAACAAAATGTGAAAACATTATTTTACTCATAATATTTTTACACAATTTCACAAAGTTTTTATAAATTTAAAACAGTCTTTTTAAGACCAGTATAATTTTGTGTTTGTTTGTCTCACGACCACATAAGAAAGAAATATATTCGTTCTACATGATTACCTACATTACAATATCGCTCATATATCAGACAATCATAACATACTAGTGTATCTTTTTAACGCACATGAGTGTTGCCAATTGACCGGTAATTTGTCTTTGTCTTTCACGAGAAATCGCTAAATATCCAAGAATGAAAATAAATATGAGTGTAAATATACAAATTTAACACTTTTCTTTATAATAATTATGGTTGATACAATAATTTCACATTTATGCTAAGGTACGTAGGAGAAAAAAAAATTGTGGATGGCATGTCGGACGACGACAAAATCCCCATTTTGTCTAGTCAAAGTAATGATATAATTTTTTTATTGTTTTTATTTCAAAGTGTAAACATCAAAACGAATAGTGCAGAATATCATATATTCAAAATTAATATTTATTTCACTACACCAACAAAGTAGCTTTGATTTTTTACAAAATAAACAGGTAGTCGGTAATACTACCACAGTCGACAGACCACTTCCATTACACTTTGCATTATTTGACATTTGATTTGAGGTTTTGAGGATAGAATCGTTCGAACATATATAAAACAATGAAATCGTGGTTAGTACAATATTATTATACAATAAAACTTATTTGTAGAGACAACGTGAATGTGATTATCACAAAAATGGATTGCAGTGAAAGCGATTCGTTTATGGAATGTACACCACTATAGGTGTCGTGCAAGTGACAACTAATTTGAGATTAAAAATATATTAAATTTGTTATAAATGACGATTAAATGTTAGCGCTGAAAATAGGAATATTAAAACACACACACACATATATATATATATATATATATATATATATATATATATATATATATATATATATATATATATATATATATATAGTATTAATACAAAAAAAATAACAAATCTAGATGACCATCGCCTGGCCGAACCCGGTCACGCCGTGATTATTTCTGCAAAAGAATTAACACATGAGAAATACTCAGTGAGGAGACAATCATTCACAAAAGGTACAGGCATTCACACACCGTACACACATGTCGGCAACTACGGGCAGTACCGCTAGTTACTACGGAACCTCTGCCGCTTCGTTGGCGATCCGGAGACAATCCCCTTAACCAACTGGATCAGATCACTACAGCCCAAACTGCTGCTACCGTTGGCGACCACAGATGCGGGTCACTACAGCCTTCCCTGCTGCTACCGTTGGTAACCCTCGGGTTCACACGAGCGGCCACTACGGAACCACTGCCGCTTCGGTGGTGATCCGGAGACAATCCTCTTAACCAACTGGATCAGATCACTACAGCCCTAACTGTTGCTACCGTTGGCGACCACAGATGCGGGCCACTACAGCCTTCCCTGCTGCTACGCTGGCGACCCTCGGGTTCACACGAGCGGCCACTACGGAACCACTGTACTATTCGCACACACCCACAATCATACACACGCTAGATTAACTCTCTCACCTGAATCACTACAATATCGATGTTCTCACACTGAAATCTAGAAATAAACTGAAATAAAATACGTGAATACCAGTATTATTAAATGTAGCTCTTATCCAACAGCTTCGGTTACGTACCTAAATAGATAATTAGAGACAAAACATAATAAATTTAATAAAAATAATCTTACGCAAAATAATTACTGTGACAAATTGTACCGTTTTTTGTAGTCGTGAGAAAAATAGTGTACAAAACTCTCCAGAAAAAGGTTTTCGAATAATTTCATTTGTATTACGTTGATGCCAGTTAAATGTATAAAAAGCAAAATTATTTAGAAGGCTTATAAATAAAACTTGTAGAACTATGTGAGAACATGTAAATTAGTATATTTCAAATAACTTTAAAATTAGTATAAGCAAACTATCAAATTGTTGTTAAATAAGTAACTGGTTTAGTTTTCTGATATTGAGTGCTGGGTGAAGTATCGAAATTCCTCATACTAGTACAAAAATACTGCAAGTATTCATATTTAAAAATGGTGAAAAAGTTGCAGACTTGCTAAATAAGTATATTGTAACGTATTATTTATTTGGGTGAAGTGTAAAAATCAAGCAATTATTACTAATTAAAATTAAAGTTAATTAAATGATAAATAAATATTAAAAGATAATAAAAATAACTATTACTATGGTTAAACACATATTAACCTTTAACTACACGCGCCCTCTTTTGTAGCAGAAGTACTTACAAGCGTGGTGTACTTTATACACCAGTAACAATAAATGCTTACAGAGCATTTAAATAAAACAAAATTATGTTTAATATATTCTCAATATATTTTGTAACTATTTAAATACAAAATATGATAAAATATCAATCAGGCTACCTTATTTAATAAAAAAAAAAAAAATGAAACAAAATTAAAACAAACGTAAACGTGATTGTAAACCGGCTTTTAAGGCGAATCTCTCTTTAATAAATTATTATTATCATTGTTTTTGTTAATATTATTCTTATAATTATTATTATTTTTGCTGTTATTATTGTTATTATTATTATTATTATTATTATTATTATTATTATTATTTAAAATATATATCACCAAGGCATATTAGCCATTTCTGGGTGTACCGAAATCTGTGTGTGATTATTATTATTATTATTATTATTATTATTATTATTATTATTATTATTATTATTATCATATTATTACTATTATTATTGTTATTATTATTATTATTATTATTATTATTATTATTATTATTATTATTATTATTATTATTATTATTATTATTATTATTATTATTATTATTATTATTATTATTATTTTATTATTATTATAATTATTATAATCATATAAGAAACAAAAAAAAATATTTAATGCAAAATAATCAAATTAGAAGTTTCAAAATATACTCACAAAACTACACGCGTGGTGTATTCTGTACACCGTAAGGTACACCTACTAATTTAAAATCAAATAACTTTGTTTTCCGTACATGTCACAATGGGAATGACAAGGCTTATAAAAGACAGTTCAGTAATAGGTTAGGTGGCTCCACAGTAGCCTGGGACTATATAAATAAAAATTACAGCTATTTTAGTTCGAGTGATGTATAAAATACACCAGCGCGTGTAATTAAAGTTTAAATACTAATTTAAAACTAAGAATATAAGTAATTAGTTAAACACTAAGATTTTTTATTTATTCAAACAATTAACACCACTATTTATTTTACTGCACTCTCGTACTTTTATTTAACTAACTGTTCATTGATTTTACTACGCGTTCCAATCTTAAACTTTCGGTCTGTTGCAGACTCTTGTAGACTGTTTACGCGATATTTATATCACTATGTTTATGTCACTATTTATTTCACTATCTATTTACATTACATTCAACTATCCGACCTTCCTACCTCTACATCGTATGTATATTCAACTAATTCCACAGCGTCTGTATACTCAACTGTCCGAACAGAATTCACTCCTTTCAACTCTCTTAACTTTTTATTAAATATTGACACAGTTTATTTGTAAATACTCATATAAGTATACTTATCTGCGTATTAGGTACTTCCTCAATGTATATCTCCTGAACTGAAAATGAAATCTAGTTATGATATTAGATCTGTCAAAAAATAAATAAAATATTGTGCCTATCCTGAGTGCGCCCCAGTGTAAGCTGTATTGATTTCAATTGACTTTTTGATTTTAGTGTAAAAGTCATTCAATTTCTCAGCAAATCGTTCTTGGAAAAGTATTTTTGTGTGAACTCAACGCCAAACCATAAATCATTTTCGGCGATATGTCATTATCCATTGTTTCAAGTTAGGTGGAAATCACGAAAGAACAAGAAAAACTTTTTGGAAATACGCAGCTTGAAGTGCTAGGGTAATGCGATCGCCGTTCGCGGGCTATAACTTTTGCACTTAGGCCTCTTGTAACCTTGTTACGGTCTGATCGGAATACAAGGCGCTACTTCGCCTCCACACCAGCTATTCTTCCCTCGTCAATGATTTTATTGGTTTATTTCGCTTTGCACGGAGCACGGAGCTCTATTGTATTTGAGAATTAGGTTTTATTGTGATTTTATTTTAGTAAATTCGTCATGAGTGAACACTGGCCGTATAGATTTTCTGAGTTTTTGCTCCCGAGTTTTTGTATGTTGGTTTTCTTCTATTTGCGGCTTGAATATTGTATGCAGTTTTTATCTCGATAGCAAGATAAATGACTTCCCAAGTGAAACAAATATTTTGGTCGTTTATTTTATTTTCTGTCAAGTATTTATAAAACGATGCATCTCTGTATAACTGACCGTGTAAAAAATTAATAAAAATATTTTTCTGAAGGTACAGTTAAAACGAATTTGGCGCTTCTCTTGAAAGTATTTGTGAACTTCCTATTAAAACTGATAGCAAGAATATCTAGAGCAGTAAACATAATGAACAACAAAAAAATTAACAAATAAAATACACTACCGACTTCAAGTGACACCTTGCGTGTTTCATTTAGAAGTAGAATTTGGTTCAAAATGTGTCTCAGAAGTGATATACCTGATGGTGTCCGTAGAAACTAGCTCACTCTCTATTTTATTTTTCAATTAGTAGCATTTGTATCAGATATTGGAAAATTAAATTTAAAAATCTGATGTGGCCAGCACATTACCTTCTGTCAGTTCTAACGTATTTTGTATAAATGTCATACAGAAAGTTCCTTGCAAAAGATTATATTTTTTGTACATTACCTTAAGGCAGTTGTATGTATTTTATACAAATTCCATACAGAAAGATTCTAACAAAAGATCCTATATTTCCAGTAAAATTAGAACACATACATACTGCCAACTGCACTTGACACTGACACCTTTCAATCACAATTTTCTTAATATAGCAGCTGTTTTCAGAGTTATAGCATAGCTGGCTAATATATGATATTTAATTTCTTTATAATTTTTTAACTCTATATCCATTTAATATGAAGTATAAAATGCATTCAAATCGTATAGAGAATAAAATATTCTAAATGTCAATGTATGGGGTCTCGTGGCCGCGTGCCTGAGTGTCAGGTCGTGAATCTGGGGAACCGGGTTCGATCCCGACCGACGCCAAATATTTCCAATTTTAATGGCACAAAATTGATCCCTGTGGTGCACTCTCCACGCCAGAAATGAGTGCCCGTGTGGTGACGCCTAATAAGCGCCCACACGGTGCAAATATTTCATCATTACCGATATCTGTATAAAGCAGATTGGCACACCCAGCAATGGGTAATAAGCTGTGATGATATATTTATTTATTTATTTTACATTAAATGTGAAAAAATGATATTTAACATCGTTTTTTCAAGAAATACTGTTAAAATCTTCCAATGAGGGTACTTCCGGTTGACCAATTATAACCAAAATCTAATCAGCTCTTCACATGGATGTAACGAAGAGGAATACGAAAGAATTATAATTTTTGGAATTGTAGTATTAGAGCTATCGCATTAGAAAACACACACACACACACACACACACACACACACACACACACACTCACACTCTCACTCACACTCACACTCACACTCACACTCACACTCACACTCACACTCACACTCACACTCACACTCACACTCACACTCACACTCACACTCACACTCACACTCACACTCACACTCACACTCACACTCACACTCACACACACTCACACTCACACTCACACTCACACTCACACTTACACTCACACTCACACTCACACTCACACTCACACACGCACGCACGCACACACGCACACACACACACACACACACACACACACATCATCGTAAAAATGGTAAAATCGTATTCTAGGGACTCTAAAACGTGCTTATTTATCAAAAACATACCACCGAATTTTTTGACCAAAGACAATACCTTCCTTACCTAAAGGTAAAAATACGTATTTTTATTTTTTTAAGTTTTTATAAAATTTATCTTATTAATATGGTTAAATATACATATAGTATGTTCCATTTAAAACGAAAGTTGAATTATTATACTTTTTATATAGTATTAGCTAATTTTTGCTAAATCTAATTAAATCCTTTGTTACCAAATTTGTTAACAAGCTGTTGCGTTTATGTCAAACAGATTTATAATGAAATTTGTGATGGAATAGAACATTCTATTTGTTAAAACATTCATATCCAATGAAACAAATTTGTTACTAAATTTGATAAAGTTTGTTGCAAAAGTTTTCGGAAAAATTTTACTCCAAATTTTACTATTACGTGAAGTCTAATCTAGTTGCCATTGGACATAATAAATACATAATAGTTGTTCTATAATATGCCATGTTAAAATTGCAATAAATTTTTTTGAAAAATGTAATATAAACTTAAAATACGCAAACCTATGTATTTGTTGGACAGCCGAAACGTGAAATTGTTAACGTTTTTGGGGATCATAATATTGGACAGACCACTGTTTACCGAACTATGCGGGAATGTGAGGAAGATGTAGTATGTATTAATTAACTAGAAACTGGGCGACTTGAACTTTTGCCTCCAAATCGAATCAGCAGACTCATTTAGAGTCTCAAGACAAAGTTAGAATGTTATCGCGCAAATTAAATAGACTATTTAGAATTTCAAAAATGATTATTAGCAGAACTTTCAATAGAATATCAGAAATGATTTAAAATTTCAAAAATAATGTAACCAAATAAATAGACCGCAACCCAGGTTTAGATAATCTCCAGATACTGCACAGCATTAAGGAGCCAACATTTTATAGAAAACAGGGCGTATAACAACCCCCGCCCCACCCAAATGTTTATCAGGCGCAACTGATGAAGACTTTTGGGAATTTCTTAGCAGAAAAGTATACAATAATGGTTGGGAATACCAAAACGAACAACATTTAAAAACAGAATAATTCTGACAATACGGGAAGTATCATTCAATATAGTGGTCCTCTATCAGTATGGTAAACCTATATTTCTTATCCCCTTAATTTGTAGAAACAATCAGTTGCCAATATTTCAATTTAAAAATTCTCTTTAATGAAGAGGTCTATTTTAAGAAAACTTTTCAATATACGTTAATAATTTATGATCGTATCAAACAGGCTTAAAAAAGATTTACCAATACTTTCGTTCTGAACAAGAATGTAAAAGTACCTATTAATAAACATCAATAAGAATGTTAACTTTGAAAATGATACAGGTATTTTGCTGGTCAATAAGCTATTAAATTGTGAATGCAAAAACTAATAATACCTCTCCAAGCACTAATACAAATACAACTTAACAAAATTTGTTATGGTTGAAAGTATACATTAGAAAAGTTTGACAAACTCCATTTCCTGAACACATGAATGATCCGCCAGCACAGCCAGAGCCGCCGGCGATGTTTCACAATCCTTGGCCGGAGATCAGAACATCCCGCATCGGATTCGACGACGTAGAACAGTGGAATCGTTCCGGCAATTGACTGAACGTAATTCTCGAACATGTTCCGACTGCACACGTTTTTCTCCAGAGTTCCAGCCGTTCATTGGAGACTCGACCGGGCAGTTTTAAAGCAATTTACACACTCAAGCGAACGTAGGCAGAGTTTGGAACACATTGTGAAAATGCTGGAATATTTACACTTTGTAAAGTAAATACAACACGTATTTTTAAATGTTTACATTGCATTTGCGCTTCGATGGTTGTTTCTTTCAGTGTTTTTCTGAGCGTGAATATCGGATTTTTAATAAAGGAAAACAAAACGAGAATTTTGTACGCGGGTGGAAGCAAAATGTAAATTTTATGGTAGAAATAAAAACATAAGCAAAATTTTTTGGACAACATAATTTAATATTCATTTAATTAAAATGTTTGCTCGTTAAACAGGATTAGTTTGAGACTTTTATGAATTTAATACATACAAAAACAGAAATTACTAATCAATATTACATAATTAGAATTCACTGATTAAAACAGTATCAATATATAATGTGTTTTTATAAAAGTTTCTAAATATTATAAGTACTTCCATTTCCTTTTTTACCTATATGAAATTGAAAACTACAAATACTTCTTTACTTGAGTATAACAAACATAAGTAAATTTAACCAGTGGCACAACTTATCCGGAGCAACTTGGTAACTTTGTTTTTAAACCTTCTAGATATTGTGTTAAAATTTTTCAAAGTTTTGTCAAATTGCATTACCTTCTTCAAAACACCACAAAAAATTGAGATTTCAAGAAAAAGTTATTAAGAAATGTTGTTATGTTGTTGTTCTCAAATATATATATATATATATATATATATATATATATATATATATATATATATATATATATATATATAAAACAAAACTAGGAAACGCGATTTTTCTCGGAAGTTATTAGAGATACAAAAAAATATTATAAAATAAAGCTGTAGGAGACCAAGGGACGTATCCCATTACAGAATAAAATATTTTTTAAACCAGTGGTTCTCAAGTTACAACACAAAGTTAAATTTGCTTAAATGGGATGACATATATTTTTAGACCCATTCGATACAGTATTTTTTCTGAATTTAACCATGTAATTATTTTATATCCTTACATATTAAAAATATAATTAAAATTTAAATAAATTTTATTTTTATGGTTATTTTACAGTGTTATGTATGAAAAACAATTGAACTTAAATTAAAGTAAAACGAATATTTGTTAATTACCTTATAAATAGTGTTCTATTCGCACCAAAAGAATTATTATACACTAAATAATTCAAATTGAAAAATATCAGGTTTTGTTTTACATACATGGCCTACTGAAAAATATCTATAAAAATAAAATTTATTTAAATTTTAATTGAATTTTTCTCAATATTTTTATTTTGTAAGAATATAAAATGATTACATGGTTGAATTTAGAAAAAAACACTGTATCGAATGTGCCTAAAAAATATATGCCGTCCCATTTAAGCAAATATACCTTTGTGTTCTAACTTGAGAACCACTGGTTTAAAAAAATATTTTATTCTGTAATGGGATGCCCCCCTTGGTCTCCTACAATTTTATTTTATAGTATTTTTTTGTATCTCTAGTAACTTCCGAGAAAAATCGCTTTTCCTAGTTTCGTTTACACCCTGTATATATATATATATATATATATATATATATATATATATATATATATAGGTGTTTTAAAAATACTGTTAAATATAAGGGCATATAATACTGACCAAAATGAGTAAAAAAGCTTAATAAGCATGGGTCCGATCTTCCATAGTTGCCGAGAAAAATGAGTTATTGCGGGGTTTACGTGTGCTATCTCGAAAACTATAAGAGTTACGACTTTGATTAAATGAGATTTTTTGTTTACCTTTCAGAGGATGTCTTAGATGTCCTTTACTTTTTTGAAAAAATCAAATAATTGTACTATGTTAAATGTTGTGGCGACCTTGGCCAATATTTAATTTTCAGTTATTAGAAATTGACAAAAACGTTGCATATAAAATTTTATTTTCTTCAAGCGTATTATAATATTCATATTATGCTCCTATATACGCATTATAGAAGATGTTCATTGTCTTACTAGTACAAAAATGTTGTTATTGTTGTACTAGTAAAAAAATGTTAGTGTGTTAGTTCACCGCTGGCGGCGGCAGTTGTCACAGCAACACAGTTTATATTGAAAATTGTTATTTGACAGTTGTATCGTTTTTGTTTTGTAGTGTAAAGCCAGCTTTGGCAGAAATTGCAAACACTATAGATAAAATATTCAAAAAAAAAATGTCAAAAAATTCTTTGACACACTTGAAGAAAAAATAGTACCTATATGTCATTCGGAGTAGAACGCCCTTTTTGTGTTTTACCCAGCTTGCCTAGCCTCGGCTAGCGCCTCGGCCGCAATAGCTGGGTTCAACACAAAAAGATCGCTTTCTACTCCTAATGACATAATATACTATTGTTTTTTTTAATAGTCTATTTACTGACAGACAAAATTTTGTTCGATCACTATCTTTATCAGCAAATTGAATATATTTACATAAGACTTTGGTTAAAACATGTGAATAACTGATAAGTGAGTATAACAAAGTACACTCTTGGTTTGCGTGAACTAATGTACGTGAAGCTAACTATTTATGTAAAATTTAGACTTATTGATACAGCGACAAACTTGGAGCGTGTGAACAATTACATAACATAACAATCATGTCAACGGACAGTCCAAACATGATAATGCGATTTCACTTTAAGAAGGGCATTTAGCTCACTTGCTAAGGTCGTACGAATAATTTCTTATAATCAGCACAGACGAATCTGGAGGACGCAAATTGCGAACTGAACTGTTGTAGGATCGACAAAAAACTCTCAAGTTTACTTCTGCTGAAATTTCTAAATTTTGCTTCTTACGTTTCGTCTAAGTTCAAATACGTCTCTAGTCTCAATTCAAATGTATTACGCATATTTCACAAGATGACATAACAATGTAAGTAATTTCAATCATATATCACAATACTTCTGAAACATATTAAACTTTTCATTCATAATTTTGTTAATAAAGTTCCGCGGCATACATTTGTGACGTCACTGAACGATGAGTCCAAGTTGGATGATAAAGCTGATATAACATTTTGTTAATATGATTAACAATAATTTATTTTCAGAAATGTTAATATATTAATGAATCGTCAGTTACTGCTTCTTCGTGAACTATAAATAATATCGTTTTCATTAAGTTTTCTTTTTTACTTTACCATTCTATACATGTTTGCGAAAAACTGTCATATAGAGTACATATTATGTCATATGTAACAAACATTTAATTGTTAATGTTCTTTATGGGTTATCTGATTGTTTGACTATTGTTAACATGTAAACTTAAAATTTATAATAATGGCATGTGTAAATATACTTGTTGTAGGCAATAATTATTGCGAAATATTGTATAGTAGTTTCAGATTGGCTACTGGAGTATAAATAGTGCTGTCGCATCGTTAAGTAACGACACGAAGAAATTTAAATTTTATCAAAAATATGGAAATTTAATAATTTAAATATTATGTACTTCTAGAAGATAAAATATAAACCTAAATGAAGAACTTTATTTACATGGAAATGTATTTTACGTAAATATGTCAGAAAAGTAAACATTAACTATTTCTACAGAGCGCAAATGACATATATTTTTTACATTTGCAGAAAAGAATTATAACCATACTGCAAAAAAATCGACAGCATTGTCCTTGTTAAATACTGTTTATGACTATTTCAAACAATTCTTGCTAATAAGAACAAAGATATTTGAAAAAAGGGCGAGGGCTCAATAATATTCACCTTTTAAATTTCAATATACTTATATTATTAAAAAAAATATATATTTATAAAATGTTTGCCATTATTTACGAAAACAACAGTTTTTATAGAAACTGATTAATAAATGTATGAGTACCAAAGACCAGTATTTTTCGTTGCCATTTGTTAAACTTTTATTATTTTATATTTGCAAAAGATGCTAAATGACATGACAGTTTCATAGTACCTATTCAACGGTCTTCACGATTCAGTCGGTTATTGTTATACTTCTCTAAAAACCTGTTTTGGATGTCTACACGAGAAGCATAATTTTATGTTTGTACACATAGATAAAATGTAGAGAAATTAGACCATCTAAAGGTAGAGTACACAATGTCTACAATACCCACATTTTTAGATGGCAATTCTATAATAGATATTTACTAACCTAAGATTTGAGGATGTTTTCCAAGAGTTTTATCCCCAGTTCTCGAAAAATGTTATTTAATTTCTCAAATGTATGTTTTTTTGCTTAAAATAAATATCTACGTGTAAATAATTGATCTTATATATCAGGGGTGGCCATTTTTTTTTCGGTATAGGGATCGACTTTTTACATAACCTGGACCTGGAACTATAGTCTACATACATGTCAAAATTGGGAATTACAATTAGTCGCGATTTGCTGGTCATACCCATTCCATATGTATTAATATACAAAATTTATGGTGTGAAGTAAATTGCATGACGCAGATAATGCGCACATCACTGCCGAAATTGTGAGTTCTAAATTTTAATTCTGGTGGTGCACAGAATTTAAAATTTATTTTTGAAATAAGAAATATCCAAAATTCATTGCCAAAAAGCGGTACACGTACATAACTCAAACCAGATACATGCCAGATATGTTTTATTTTATTTTACAAAACTTTTTTGCGGTTCGATATTGCAACTTTTCATATTTCTTCCAACATTATTTCTTACTGGAAAATTTTCGATAAATATATGCAAATGCAATAAAACTGAATAAAACTTTTACAAATCAAGCACAATTATATTTACATACTTAAAGTTTATTATTCATTTGGTAGAAATTGCATTCGTTCCGAGACAACTCTTTCTCATCAACAACAACTTGAAAATTATACGTACAACAGTAACAAAGAACGTAATCAAATCTATTTTCTACTCGTTTGAAAGTTTGTGAGAGCTGCGGAACACGTCTACAACAATTACAACATCGAGAAGGCGGAACGGCGTCGGAATTAGGTTCTCGCGAGGCGTGGAACTTCCCGACGAGACGAGACGAGAGTGCGTTCAAAGGAACATGCACCTAACTAAATCTTACGCTGAGTGCTACGAATGCTCTTGGCTTCGGATCACTCCTTGCCTAGAAACTTTCAGTGAAACTGTCTCTAATGTTACCGCATCAAGCCTTTATACTATTTCCGCCTGATCGGTAACGGTGAAATTGTGTTTTTCTTGTTAGTCAGTACTAGTAGTACTAGTCACAAAGGGTACGGAACTAACATTTCTTCATTGCAAGAAATTAGTTGATTAAATTTTATTTCCATAAACCTATAATAAAATGAAAAAATTAATTAAATAATACTAATAATAAAATATTTTTTTATTTAGCTATACCAAGTTTTCAGAAGTACCTATGATCTACAAAGTACTTCTTTAGATTTTCCACGTATGTACGCTTATTAGATGAAATTTAATATTATGTATTGAAGACAAAAAAAAATATCAAGTTCGAAATATTGAAGACATTTCTTTATATTATATTGAACTACGGTCCTACGTACATTTTTATTATTTATGACTGCGTATGCATAAATACTAAAAAGTGAGATGATAAAGATGAACATAAGGTTTCCTACCCTATAAATACGAAAAGTTTATCGAATTTATTTATTTAAACGTACACATAGATGAAATTAAATATCGGATTTTATTGTTACAAAGTCCTAAAGATAATAAATTTAAAAAAATATCGAAGCACAAGCAGAAGATTTTTAAATATTAATTAAATTAGTGATATTTATTATATACAAAATATATTGTACGGTCACTTTAAAGAAGCATGTATATTAGGGTGGGCCGAAATTTCAAAATTTTGGATATTGGTTTTGGAATAGCTATTAAAAGTTGCCTTTCGCAGTTTTAAAACGAATATTTATTTTGAGTTTTTTAATTGTGTAACGTCTTTTGCCCTGTACCAGGGCTCAATTTTTTTTTAAATTTGGAAAATGAAATTTAGATTCGGAACACCGCTCAATATTTTAGAATTAATGTTGCAAAGGTAATTTTTATTTACAATTTTTCTATAGTGATAGGTCCATTGCCCTCTACCGATCATCAAAATTTTCTAAAATTCAGATTTGTTTTTTTATTATGTACATAAACTTTTTAAAAAAATATCTCAGTGATATTTCTGTAGATATAATAAAAGGCTCAATGCTAAATAAGGGGTACAGGGTACATTTAGTAAGTGTACATAAACATATGTTGCAGCGACACTTGGCTATTGGAAGTTCCGTTTTTGATAATGTCATCCCTTAATTTTTTATAATTTATATTCTTTTTATTTTATTTTGGAATCATAAACTTGTTTATCCGCCCCCAAAAACTAGCACAATTTGGCTTTTATCGCCCGAGAGCTTATAAAATTGCCAAGCAACAGCTATTCAAACGTCAAAATTGTCGTTTTTATATAAATGTCAGACAACATAATAAATTCGATAAATCACATTTTTTGAACACCACTGCTCGTAAAACTATTCGTATCCTTTGTCGTACACGTCTTTTCACTTATGTGGAACCAACTTGCTCTGGGCAGCGTCAAATTCATTCGATATTTCTTTGAATTTCGAGAACCAAAATAAAATAAAACATTATATGTACCACGGGTATAATCAAGATTATAGCACTCGGGAAAATAAAAGGTCTCCGTTACGCGTCGAGCTTTAAACAATCCCCCGTGCTACAATCTTTTAATTATACCCTTAATACATAAATAACTATTATTGTTTTCAACGTATTAAGTTCAAACTGTGATAATGTCAAAGTGCCTCAGTTATAAATATGGGATACAGAGAACCTTAAGTAAATATATGTTAGTACAAACCTTGACTATTGTAAATTCCGTTTCTGATATGTGCCCCGTACCACTTATTTGCAATTGAGCCTTTTACTATACCTAGAGAAATGTCATTGGGATATTTAAAAAAGTTTTTATACATAATAATAAACAAATCTGAAATTTTTGATGGTGGGTAGAGGGCAAATGATCTATCACAAAAGAAAAATTGTAAATAAAAATTATCTTTGAAATATCAATTCTTAAACATTGGGCGGTATTCCGAATCTAAATTTCAAAATTAAGTTTTCCAATTTTTTTTTAAATTTAACCTCGGTAGAGGGCAAAAGACGTTACACAATTAAAAAACTCAAAATAAATATTCGTTTTAAAACTACGAAAGGCAACTTTTAATAGCTATTCCAAAACCAATTTCCAAAATTTTGATATTTCGGCCCACCCTAATGTATATATCGGTCTAGGACAACTCGCCGCGGCCGACTCGCCGCCGGGACAACTCGGCGCACGTTCAATGGGGTGGTTTACTAACGTGGAAAACAATAAATTTCACTGCATATGTAAAATAGTCCGTATAACATTACTATTAATTTATTTAAAACTCATGATAAATTTTTGATACGCATGTATTAATATTTTAAGATTGGCATAATCACCATCACCATAATCACCCCTAGAAGAGGGGTAGGGTGCTTTCGCCAGTTATATAATTAACAAAAATAAAAGTAAAAAAAAAAGGGTGATGCGTTAATTTTGTCCAGCAGTGTATATCTTATATTTTTTATTTAATAATTGCTCTATTGACTAGCATTTTCACTTATTCGTAATATATATGTTATATTTTTTGAGAAATATTCGCTTTCCGGGAATGGATTGTGTCATATTTTGAGTCAGAGTTCAACGTTTCGCCCGCAGTCGTATGGGGCATCTTCAGGAGCAAGGGGGATAGTACTGTCTTAAACAAGGTTACCGGACGTGTCAACCACGCTAGAGGCCGAGTTTAAACAACAAGAGGGGGTGACTCAGTTTACAAGGTTACCCGACGTGTAAACCACGCTAGAGGCCAAATGAACCAAGTGTTATATTTTTTTGTTTAATAATTATTCTATTGACTAGTACTTTCACTTATGTAATATAACATGTAAATATGTTGTATGTATTTTTTGTTTAAATACTCTATGTGCGAGAAACCAATAAATACATATGTGACGATAACACTGCCGCTCTTTTTGTTTGTTTTAAGCTCTTTAGATATTATGCCAATCTGAAAGTATAGCTGCGTATCAAAAATTTATCATGAATTTTAACTTAATTAATAGTAAATTACCCCATTGAACGCGCGGCGAGTTGGCTTAGCGGCGGTGTAAAATTGTGTGTTCTAAAAAAGATTTGTCTGTTAGTAGGTGTCCCAGTGAACACCAACAGTTTTAGTAAGAAACTCTGAGCTGTGCCGCTTTTTCAGCGTGAGGTGAAACGGAAAGTAAGTGTTTGAGATTCGCTGGTTTCTTCCCTTGGGGAGTATATAGTCAGAGTGAAAACTCTGCCCCTTTTTGTTGTATTATTATTTTATTTTGCGGTTCAGTTCTCTGGCTTTGTGGCTTAGACCAGTGTTTCGAAAACTTTTTATCCTCGTGATCCCCATCAAAATTCTTCGCCCTCCTCCAAAAGGTTTTTGGACCCGAAGTAATTAATTTCCTTTCACGCCCCTCTTGAAAAATTCGTAATGAAAAGAGTCATAGATCGATGTAAAACCTGTTTGAGATTGATTTTGTGAAGAACGTAGAGATAACGTTGTAGTTTTATTTGCTTTATATAATTTTATGTGCTGCTAAACATGAAGCAAGACTCCACCATCATATCAACGTAAAAGCAATCTAACTTCTGGACATCAATGATATAAAAAGAAGCCTTAAAAGAAGGAAGCCGTACGAGCTAGTGCAGTGAATCTATAAAATACCGATGGGTGAACTATAGATTTAAGTAGTTATATACGGTTGGTCTGACAGACTAGTTTTAATGTAACGAATGTATTACAATGTAAGAGTTCTTTAAATAAATAAATAAAGTAATTAATTAGTTTTATATATATATATATATATATATATATATATATATATATATATATATATATATATATAAACTATTATTCACGAAAGAGGACTATTTAAGGTCATTTGTGAGCCGTCTGGAATAATAGTACTTGCAGATAACTTCATTGCATTTCATATGCATAGGCGTGCAACATGAAATATTTATAGACTCATTTTAACTGAAAAATAAGAGTAATTAATTTAAAAAATATGTTTCTTTCTAAATAATGCCTTTCTGAAAGATTTATGTTTTTCACTTATGTTTTTGCAAATACAAAAACTTAGACTTAACTTATAAACCAAGGAATAATAACTTCATTTAAACGTTAACGCCACAGGGTAAATATTAGCACAGAGGGCAGTGCAGTAGATAATTAGGTATCTCTAATTTTACGACATGTCATTATTATTTATAGTGTTGCTAAGCTACTGCTATAAAGTGATGTGTATTCTTTCTTCGAACAAATGACCTGGAATAGTCATCTTTCGTGAGTAAGAATTTGTTTATATATATATATATATATATATATATATATATATATATATATATACAGGGTGTTAAAAAAAAGGTAAAAAAATCAAGGTATATACATTTGGATGTGCTGATATACAATCAAAAATATTTTCTTCAAAATTGGCAAAATTAAGGACATCCTTCTAGAAGAGTACATTTCTAGTACGACTGGTCGACACATATTTTTTAATAAAAATAATAATGGATTTTTTAATCACCTAACTGATGTTGAATAACAAATGAATTAATTTTATTCTGACGTTTATATACATGTATAACAAAAATAAGTGCTACAATGTTACTATTTAATAACAAGTATTCACTTGTATAATTATTTCATGATGTTTTAAATTTTTTAAGATAAACGTCCAGTTATATTGTTTTTGTAACTTTTATTAATAAGTACCCTATAAAAGGTAAAACACTTTGTTTATTAAATAAATAAATAAATAAATATATCATCACGGCTTATTACCCCCTGCTGGGTGTGCCAATCTGCTTTGTACACAGATATCGGTAATGATGAAATATTTGTACCTCTCGGGCACTCATTGCTGGCGTGGAGAGTGCACCACAGGGGTCAATTTTGTGCCATTTAAAATTGGAAATATTTGGCGTTGGTCGGGATCGAACCCAGTTCCTCAGATTCGCGACCTGACACTCAGGCACAAAATTTTAATGCCACCAGCAATTTATTTTTCAGTATTAGACAAATTTTAGTAATGACAATATAGTTTTTTTTTTCAGTAAATAAGGGAAACAATTGCAATACGTTGATTTTTACGGTATGTACTGAATATCATAAAGCTCTACGGAACTAATACTGTTAAGAATTAAAATGAAAATTAATGAAATATTTACTTGAGAAATTCTAAGAAAGTAACACTTCAGCAGTAACATCTCGCATTTTTAAAAGGAATTTCATTTCATTAGGTTGGAAATGAAATTGCTAGGATACAATATACACAATTAAAATTCAAGAAGTGTGCTTTCTCATTCCACAACAATATTACAACACAATTTAATAAATATTTAGAAGGGTTTTTATTAACAAGCATTACTTGTCTGAATTCTAAGCATTCGTTGTTGCTTTTGTGAATCTGCAGTAGAATAGCACGACAGCTTCTGCTTGCAAGCGAATGCTCGTTTGACAAGCCACGCTTAAAATGGAAACCCGCGATGTGAGCTAAGCTAAGGATATTTGTGACATCCGATACAACAGTCGGATCTTTGTAGCTCTTCTTTTTTACAACCAACGATGTGTACCAACCGGGATTCTTTGAATACTTGATCATTTGTTTTGTTAACTATTGCAGGGAATTTGAATTCGTCTAGACGAGTTTTCTACGAGATTTCTCTGGGGTAATTTTCTCTTCAGAATCCAGTTAATTGAACATTTTTCACAAAAGGAGCAAATGATTAATATAGGTAATCTAATTAAAGTAGAACTCATTCGTTAAGAGTACAGAACGAATACCTGCAAATGGGACAGATGATTTACATTTACAACATTAATTTTCTATACACAACTTTAAATAAATAAATAAATGTATCATCACGGCATATTAGCCATTGCTGGGTGTGCCAATCTGTCATGTACACAGAATTCGGTAATGATAATGACATATTTGTACCATGAGGGCGTTTACTAGGCGTCAACTCTCGGGCATTCATTGCATTACTTACCTTTAACTTACGAAATATATAGAACAAGATTTTAGGATATCCAGGGTAAAGTTAATTTTAAATCAGTAATTTTTTTAATTTAATTTCTCAACTGTGGTATTGATTTTAGGTTAATGCGTAAGGTTTAGAAAAACATTACATTTATTTCGTAATAAAATAAAGGAAGACATTTTCATTATATTAATTTCAGAATATACAGAGTGACTCTGAAAAACAGGCCAATCAAAATAACTATTTATTTACATTTATTTTTAATTTTCTTGATATACAGGGTGTAAATGAAATAAATGCATTAAATTTACCCAGTAATGTAACTCGACGAGAGCAACAATATTTCTTAATAACTTTTTCTCGAAATCGCATATTTTTTTAGCATTTTTACCACCCCGTAAATTGACGAGTCTTTCCACGTATTTTTCTAATAATTGAATGCAGTAGCAATAGCTATGAAAAATTTTGTTTTAGTAATTGACAGTTTTGTCAGTTGTTGCAATTATATTTTGGCATTAGTAATAAACTTGTTTATCAGGTAAAATTCTGTCAAAATGCTTACGTTTACAAATAGCGAGTACACAGATATTGTAATTACTTACCTATGGTTTATTTATTAATTCGTATCTTTACTACATTTTAATTTGTGGTTGATATAAAGACAGTATTATAAAGTTGCCAACGCATTTAGACGGAGCGTTTCCAAATCATACTGTTCCTAATATTCGCACATTTGTTCATCTTGTACATCTTTATCACAATACGAAGTGTCACATATGACAATTTTAAATAAAGCAACCGTTGTATCCATATGATGTGCAAAAAGATAAATGTTTTCAGCAGACTTCGATTTTGGGAATGGCTCATAATGTTCATTAATGAGACTGAATTTACTTGGGAATGTGTATTTATTATGCACAATACACATTTCAACAGACGAAAATGCTGTAAAAATTTTCATTAAAAAATGTTTGAGCGGGAACAATAAATGGACGACTAATTATTGGTACTCATGTACCTCGTTTAAATGGACAAAAGTTTGTACTTACATTTTTTGAATAACGTATTTAAACTGTTATGATTTGTCGACGATAAATAATCATCTCATAACCTAATAACTATGCTTTTGCTCTACCTTCGTTACCTCGCCCCTCCTTGTCATCCTCTATTCACAGGTCATTAAAGCCTGGTTTAATACACAACTTTATAATTTTGTTATCCAAAGTTTAAATTTCTTTATTTTAAAAATTGTACTATTACGAATTAATTAATAATATATGTTATTTCCGTTGATTCGTTTATTAATTACTGTGACTGCAAGTCACCTGCAAGTGTAACCGATAATCGAAAAATTTTGAGCTGTTTGTATCCTACTTGAATACGGCAGCACCATTTGTTCTCCATGGGCGCGCGCCGATATATGCAGCAAATCTTTAAAGAATTTTAACTCAAAATCTAAAAGACTTAGAAAAAAAAAGTTATTAAGAAATATTGTTGCTCTCGTCGAGTTACATTACTGCTTAAATTTAATGCACTTATTTCATTTACACTCACAAATCATGGTATTTGGTATGATAGTAGCGCTTACGGTTTAACCGGAAATAACACTAACTATTACATTTCTAATAGGGCACCCTATAAATTTATAAATTTTTGGAATCTACGTGAAATTACTAATTTAACGATATGCTTAACGTTCATTTTTTTTGAAGAAATAAATTTTATAAATGCAAGAGAAAATTGTGAATAATTAACCTGCTAAGCCGTGATATCAGGCAGGATGTGAAGATAGTTGAGATAATATTAAATAATATTTTAGTTAATTGTTTAATAGTTAAGTTATTTTTGTAAGATTTTATATTTTGTTACAAAAATATGTGATGTGGACATCACACGATTTCCTTGTATGCCTATTAAAATATATGTTATAAAATAATAATTATTGTTAATTAATTTGTGTATTATAATGTTACAAAATAATAATTACTGTTCATTAATTTGTGTAGAATTACGTGATCATGTTTACTTGGGAAGGTATATCATTTTTGTGGGCAGTTGTAATCAAAGTGTGGTGGAATAAAGTGGTTTTCATTTCAGAGTTTTTGTAATAATACATATATTTTTTTTAATAAGTAAATTACAAAAAATTAATTTTAACCTTAAAATGGTAGGATATATTAGGCAATCCAATATGACATCATAAGTGTAGGGCAGGTGTTATGTTAACCTCCCTTTTGAATATTTTAAAAAAATTATTTAATTATATACATATCTTGTGATAGATAAGGAGAAATTTTAATTTTAATACAATTCATTCATAAAATTAAGCCATAACTTTTTCCATAGCTCCATTATTTAGTAAAATATGTATGCACGTACGTATTTCTGACAGCTGCCCTCCACTAAATTCATTTGTTATGGATTGATCTGTAGTGATCACAAAGGTCGGTGCGCAACTAGACTTTATACAAGTCGTAAATAATAAATTTCAAAACTAGTTTGAAAAATAACGACGACAAAAAAGCGCCAGAGGAAGACCAACATGAAGTATAGACCCAATCATAAAATTGCACGTATTTGACGTAATTTGACATTAACATTATTTTTTAATTTTTTGTAATTTTTTGTCCTAATCCATTACAAACACCAAAATGTATATGCAGTAAAAGTATTGAAACATGTCCGATCAAGATCATCAATATCATGAACCAATTAACAAATTGGCATATGTTTATATCTCTCGCAAGAAGCTTGGGCGATAAGGATGGATATAACACGCTTGTCTTTCAAAAATTTATATTGTTTCGAGCAAGCTAGAATATTCCATTTTAAAACGATGCACGTTGTTGACAATACATTCGCTGTAACGTAAGTATATTTATTAATTCAGATGTGGCCCGTATTCCGAGCGCACTTTTATAATAAAAGCGTTTTTATGGAGCAAACTCCTCATAAATGTAAAAGCGCGCTCCATAAAAGCGCTTTTATTATAAAAGTGCGTTCAGAATAGGGGCCTACCTTTGATTCATAGCCGTACGAGTAACAATATGTTCTGTCAGTGTCAGTGACACTGGCTCGTATGCTGAGCGCACTTTTATAATAAAAGCGCTTTTATGAAGCACGCTTTTACATTATATTCTTATGAGGAGTTTGCTCCATAAAAGCGCTTTTATTATAAAAGTGCGCTCGGAATACGGGCCATGATACTGTATCAGTATCTTATTTTTCACATATTTGGTTTTACATTTGCTAATAAACTTACCAGTTGACTTAGTTTTGAATTTTGAATTCTCAATACTGTAACATATATTTTTATAATAATATAATAACAGTATTACCTTATGTACCCTCATAAGAACTAAGTGAACGACACTAGTGAATTTGACAGAACAAAATCTTAATTCATACAATTCGTAGATGACCTCGATAATGATAGAGGCAGAACTTAATTCTCTAAAACTTTTCTTTGGAGCATTTATTTCTAAACTCGACCATGCAAAAATATGTAAACTGATAGTAAATATCGCTTTAATCGAAATTTTCATCCGATCTAATAAAAATTTGGTTGCGAATTTGCCAAAGGGGCCCCTAAATTTCGACTGCTTAGAGGACTCCATAAACTTTAACACGGTACTGAATATTATATTCACTTTGTTCTTTGTTATTCGTTCTGTATTATAGTGGACAAATAGAATAATACCTCTTCTGCTATTATTAAGCCAAAAGCAATTCTCTAATATATATTTTTTCGGATTTTGCAAAATTTTGGGAAAAAAGAAAACAAAAATGGATATAATAGGGTAGTAGCACTAAGTGAAAATTATTTTTTTTGATAATGTGCACTAAGAGTATATAATGTAAGTAGCCTAATAGTAGGTAAATATAAAACTCAAATTTATATTATCTTGTAATTAAAAATCGTAATAAAAATTATCACATGTTCAAAACGGTCGCCATATAAAAATCCGGTTATGACGTATCCGGCCCTGGTTATATTATAACGAAAACTTAACATTTACATTCTCTCCGTTTTCACTATAGAGGTGGATAATATCGGGGTATTATCCAATCAAAAAACAAGATCAAACTGCATCTGTCTTCCTACCACTCTATAGCTAAAACGGATAGAGTATATATATATATATATATGTCGCGGGGTAGTATCACTGGCAAACTCTATGTCGACCAACACTATTTCAGAACCACAGCGATAATATAAACGTGATGATCTCAGCGAGGCGGACCTGCACTCACTCCCTGAGCACCGCTACACACTGATTCCATCCAAGCATTATAGCCTAGAATGCTTGACGTTTCGATTACGACAATACAATTAAAAGATTATAAGTGATTCATGTAATACTTGATTCATTAAATGATCGTTACGACATGCTTTGATATTACAATCTCCGACACGGCCATTCTGACGTTTCACACGTCCTCGTGTGAACTATCTGAAAACAAAGAATTTATCCACAGTATTTTCGCTCGGCTATCTCTGACCAATAAGTGCTCAAATAGTTACAACTTTGTTCACATTTATATCAAGCTCAAAATTTAGCTATAGTACACTAAATTATTTAATGGACGCCTTTTTTACAAGACGTCAAACAAAACATAATTTTGTGACAATACATTTCACCAGTAAATACATGACTACCAATATCAGTATTCAAGCATTGTTATAGCTTGTCCAACAGCGACAGACCATCATTGCTTAACCAGCAATCGATCGCTATTCCATCTTCGCTTAACCAGCGCAAGAAAACCATACCGTCATTGCTTACCCAGCAATGGAACACCCTTCCGTCATCGCTTAACCAGCTCGGGAAAACCACACCGTCATTGCTTACCCAGCAATGGAACACTATTCCGTCATCGCTTATCCAGCTCAGGAAAACCACACCGTCATTGCTTACCTAGCAATGGAACTCCCTTATTGTACTATAGACAATTCTAGTTTTAATTATTTTGTGTAGAACTTGGTTCTTCGTCAGTTCCTAGAGAAAAAAAATCATTATTATCTGACATTTTTCTAATTTGGTCATGTGCGTATTTATAAGTGCGATTAGAGTCATGGGCCTTTAGAACATACAAAACAAATTATTACTGGTTTGCTAACATTCAGGTCCTAAATCAGAAATCCTATGGCAAATCGAAAACTTAGCTCGTCGTCTTAGGCCACGCTTCCCAATTCATTTACTGGAAAACACACACGACATAGGCACCTAGTTAGCATGTTACCTTCGGCAGAGGTATCAGAGTAGCATACCGAAACACCATGACCATTCTAAAGAATTTAACGAAAATAACCAATCTCCTGACCAACGCCTCAATTACTCCTTAGCCACTTTTGTTATAAAAGTTTGTCGGCTCTTCAAAGTTTTAGTCACCCCTGTGGATTTTCAACGATCCACTCGATTAGCCTAACTAAATTGTGGTCTCAACCTCCAGAAGGTTCATTATTGTACGCATGAACCGCTCTACTTAAAAATTAGAACATGGATTCATGTGTTATGTAAATAATACTTAGAGCTATCAAAATGTTCTAAATTTGTTAAATAATTCAAACAGATAGTTCATCTTTTCGTTTTCCTAACTGTATTTTGGCTTAGTGTTTTTTAGTTTAATTTTTTGACAAGTTGGTTATTGCTCTTATTGGAGGTTAGTAAGTTTTAGTCAGTTGATCTTACACTGTCACATGTGATGCTGTCCATTATAATGTTTCTCGTTTGGTCTGCATATCTCACAGGTATTTTTTTTTTATTATTTTTATTTAAACTTGTTGTTTATTATTGTTTGATTATACTCTGGAAAACGATTGTTGTTGATTTGTGTCAAATATTTTTATTGTAGCACTTGATGAAGGTAAAATAATATACCGAAACGTTTGCAAGAGGAGATGTAGAAACAATTTTTTTTATCTTCCTTTATATCCATCATCCGATGAACTTTCTTCAATTAAATTTATCCTTGGATACGATCAAAATATTTTAAAGCAAATTGTTCCAGCGTCCATCACGCTGCACTTAGGCGTCCCAAACATTAAGACAAACATTTGAAAAGCAAGTCCCGTCTTGTCAGACTTCTCTGCTTCCAATGGCTGACAGATTTCTGTTGCTCAATTGTTTTTCAGGTAAAACAGTCTGCTTCGCAACCGTGGCAGGCTCCAGTCCGGGCACCAGCTATCCTGTGCAACTCCTCTGCGGATGATCTAGCTTGCCACAATTTAAACATTCAACAAATTCACAATTTGACAAAACTGGAATGGTCACCCCGAAAACGGTCACGAGGAGCCTGATCGGCCACAGCCCCATCAAAACCAAAACGCCAAGTTTTATAGCTACGACCATGCTCACCGGAAATTCAATAAAGTCATATAGTATGTTCTGGGAATACACTCAGGGACTATTTCAAACCACTACCATATTTGTACCTAAATTTCAATATTCATGAAAGTTTCATCCGTAACGACTCAGGGTTTTGGAACATGGACGTGCAGGAACTTGAATAACTTCATACAAATTATACCATGAACAATTGATAAAAGTTCACTCAGATTTGAACTGTCTTCACAGCGCTATATTATTCACGCTAACACGGTACATCCAATACATTCTCTCACTATCAGTGCTACACATCGCCTCATTCGTAGGATGCTCGCCCATTCTGGCTTATTATTTCGAGACAGACTGGTACAGACTTAGTCCATAATTACAGCTCTCCCGCCACTGTCAACAATATTTTTCCCAAATAGCATCATCGTACGGTAACTGATCGAATGCATCGATCTCTCACTTCAATCACATTACCCTTAATGTCAACGCAGATACCTGAAACCTGAATACTCAAAAGTCCACATGCAATTTATACATTAACAAAATCATCAAAACAAATCCTGTAGCAGCCTCGGACACAAGCCGCTGTCCTTCTAGCAAAAACTAGAGAAGAAACGAACCACTGGCCATACATCACCGTATTTGGACCAATGATCACTCATGCATCATTAGTATGGCGGCAAAAATGTAACAAAACACAGCACAAGCGTCTTTGCGGAAGCGCAACGATAGTTTTTCTTTGTATCACATACCACAGGCGCTATGAATACCTGTCCAAGTGCAGTAATGGAATTGATTCTGGGGCCAACGTCTTTGCACTGTGCAAGACAAAACACTTCAAGCTTGGAGATCTCGTAGGCCACTCATAATTTCTGAAACAAAAGCTACACAAGAGAGTTTTTGGTAATCGCCTTCGGTGGACAGTAGTAAGGCCACTCTTCCAAATAGACTCTGTCCTGGTTTACGGATATTTCTAAACTAGAGTCAGCAGAAACTGGATCGATTTTATTTGGTCCGTGCTGCCAAATAAAGGAATCCATACACAACGGTTTCATTATATCTCAAGCAGTAAATCTGTGTGCTCAATAAACTTAAACAAGCTTTCAACGGAGAAGCAATCTACATAACGTCAGATAACCAGGCTGCTTTCACTTGTGAATCAAAGCTAAAATGGGTACCGTAGTATAAGTGAGTCTTAGGCATTTCCTGTGGATACTTGAAAAGCCATAATTCATAGCCTGGAGATATTCATTTCACCCTCGACGATGAACGTTAAAGAGTTATCAGCTCTTAACAAAAGGGATTTTGAATTATGACAAGTATCTTTACTAGTCATTGTTCTATAATATACCAAATTTCAGTTCATCAAAATTTTGAAGTGGCTTCCAGACATTCAGTCAAAACATGCTACAGCAGATCTTACTGGTCGTGGTGACAAAAGTCACCAGCGCTTAAAACCCTCAACCTTAAAATGATAAAAACAATTTGTAGCTCAGTAAACTTTATCTGCAGTTAATAAAATATTAATCTTTAGCATAGTTTTCCAACATATTTCCACCATTAACTATCTTCACTGAAGATCCCCAGTGAAATTTTAATGTTATAATTTATATTTCGGTACACCATGGTTCTGTACCCGCATCGGTCATATCTGGATAAAAAGTAAGTAACGATATATCAAGTGCCTCAAGGTTGCAGTGTACCTACTCAACGTGTCTGTTAGTTTGCGAAACTTATACAATGAAAACATTTTACAATCTTTCTTGACATACCGAAACACTTTAAGGAATTTGTATTAGTTCGTTTGTTATTTCACAAATAACTAACTAAATCGCAAACTGGTTGATACTCCCGACCTGTGACTACTTGACCTACATTCAGTTTAATAATATTGTCACGTCGCAGACGATGTAAAGGAGTAGAATCAAGCTACCAAAAATTAAATACTTATTACGTCATACAAGCTCAATGACAAAACATCAATCAAAATATAACAACTGCCATGAACACCTACTGTAATAAATAATATCTTAAATAACATATACGGAGATCGGTAATCCGGATCATCGGTCATCACAATATCATAAACAACAAACTCGACTTCGTCTCTCGTTTCTCAACAAGCAACTGACCGAATTGCTTTTATTACAACAGCAACCCAATTGCCACCAACATAGCTCACAACGATATCTTGAGCTTTGTAATAAAATCTCTTACCAGTATTGGAAGACCGCTTAAAATAAATTCAGTACTCATTACTCACGGTTCTACTTAACCAGCTCTTGTAATTATGTCACCACTCTCCGGGTGGAACACAGACGGAATCCTTGTTACTGGTCAATGCCCTAGGATGAAAACCTGCAAAAATTGCTAGACGGCCTTTCCATCTTAACCTGCTTGGCCCTACACTTCACTTTATAATTTACCAACAGAACAAAAACCCACATACAATATTGTGGATCGCAGGCGAATCCCACTTCTGATGTCGCGGGGTAGTATCACTGGCAAACTCTATGTCGACCAACACTATTTCAGAACCACAGCGATAATATAAACGTGATGATCTCAGCGAGGCGGACCTGCACTCACTCCCTGAGCACCGCTACACACTGATTCCATCCAAGCATTATAGCCTAGAATGCTTGACGTTTCGATTACGACAATACAATTAAAAGATTATAAGTGATTCATGTAATACTTGATTCATTAAATGATCGTTACGACATGCTTTGATATTACAATCTCCGACATATATATATATATATATATATATATATATATATATATATATATATATATATATATATATATATATATATATATATACGTAAAGTTTACACACCGGCAAAGTAGCAAAACAAAAATTTCGAAAAGAGAATCGTGGAATATATGTTTAATGATTCGCCATAAAATAAAATGTTAAATACAGTAAACTGACTCTGAATGACATATGACAGATGTCAACTTCAATTATATTTTGTCTCTGCGCCATAAAAACATATTCTAAAAAACTTTCAAAAATCGTAAAAATATCCTTTTTTCCATAAACAATCAGAGAATTTGAATTAGAAAATTTATAAGTGATTCTGTTTTCTAACATGTAAGTGTAGGATATTTTTTTTTACTTTTCAACTTCTTAGTTTCGAATATGTATTGTAACGTTTTTATTTATTTGGGTGACGCGTAAATATTAGACAATTATTATTAATTAAAATTAAGTGTCTATTAAACTATAATGGAAGTTACTATTTCTAATATTAAACAATTATTAAAAACTAATTAAGACTAAAACTATTATTAACTAGATAATACTAACACTAACGCTATTTATTTAACCAATTAACACTACTATTTATTTCCACGATATTACAAATTATTTAATTCAATACGCGTTCCAATCTTAGACTGCCGGTCTGTTGCAGACTCTTGTAGACTGTTTTCGCGATATTTATATCACTATATACTTATATCACGTTCAACTGTCCGCCTACCAACCTCCACAGCGTCTATATACTCAACTGACTCAACAGCGTCTGTATATTCAACTGCTCGGACAGAAGTCGCCTCTTTCATAACACCATCTGTCTATTTATGTAACTCTCTGTCTAACTTCCACAGCCTTAGTATCACCGACTATCCGTATGCCACAATTCTTCAACACCACTGCCGAGTATTCACGTCCATTTGCCGTTACTGTCCCCCGCACACCTAGCTTCCCAATACTCTTCAACACTACCGAGTATTCTCTTTAACAGCTATCCCGGTATATCAGTAACTTCCCGACTCGCCGTTACTGTTCTTGTACACTATAGCTTCCCAATACTACCGAGTATTCACTGTAACACTCCATGTAAATAACTAACTCCTGAGCATAGCTGCGTCCCTTTTATACAGCTGTCATTACCTTCTAGAAAAGCTCTAGAATGTTCGACCGCATAATAACAATGAACACAAAAGGTTCAGGCGACCGGAAGTAATTAAACATATCGCGTCTCGTCTGCTTACGTCGCCCGGCTGCTAGCGCGATTGGTTCACCATAAAATAGACACTCGCTTACAGCAGCGGCAACGGCGGACATTCCACGTTACAGTATGATAGAATAATTAGGTAACCTAATACAGTTAAATATGTTTATTAAATAAAATAGAATATTTTTTTATGAAATTTCAATTTTTATTCAGAAAATAACGGTTATCTATATTTTTTTAACTTTTAAAAAATCAAACACTGATTAGTTAAAACATCAAGGCAGTATCGTTAGGTAACTAGCCGGTTTACTTCGATTCGGTTATGACCGATTTTTTTAAAAAAATATGTTCTGTCTACATAGAAACACATTGATATCATGAATAGTTTTTGTCCAAAAATAGTAAATTATGTGTTTTGATTGTACTATAGGTTTTCTATTTCGAATCTACTGACCGTCTTCTGTGTGAGTCGTACAAATGCTAATATATGAGGCAATTAATCACGAGTTGAATTGACCCGGTATTCGCCTTACAAATATGCAGTGCTGGTTGCGTTGGTGTAATCCAATGGTGCATTATTCACAATAACTGCATTAGTCTGTGATAAGACAAGTACATCCGGTGTTTATTTACGGATTTACTTGAGACCAATAACTTATTGTCAATTTTAAGACTGTTTTACATTATCTATATTTTTTTGGATAAAATATTTAAATTCGATTTCTTTAAAAATTTATAATGTAATAAACGATAAAACGTATTTAATATTTATATGTGATACATTCTTCAAACAAGCTTCGAAGCTATTTTCTATCCAACATTCATACTATCGTTGAGCACAGTGGGCACAAAACAGTTGTCAACAAAGATATAAATGTCAAAATATTTTTGTTTGAAAATATAACAAAGTAGGAATATATAGTTGTCAAGTGATTTATATATTGTTATATTGTTGTCTAAAACATTACGTATATTCGCTTCATAATCCTTGTTTCCCACAAGGATTAAAAACTTTATGAAGCAATATGAAAATACTTAGCTAAACTATCCTTATATATCAGCTGATTAGTTTAAACAACGTTATATTTAACTTGTGTCTTTCTTTCTAAAAAAAAGTCTATGAAAATGTACAAGTATAGAATTTTGCGAAAGAGGTACATGTTATGTAATATATGCTTAAATCGAAACATCCAGGTTCGATTCCCGGTTGGGTATATGTAGATGTTTGTGTGTGTCTTTATCATTTCATCTCCATTAAAATGAATTAAGAAAACAACGGTTACTAGAAAAGCAGACTCAATAGAGGATTCCGATCGTGACGTCACAAAATGCGCCACTTGCGGTAAAATCTTGAACTATATGGACAAACAGACATTTTCTATTGACATGTGTCCGGTTAGTGATGAAAATGATTTTTTTAAGTGCAAAGTTAGGGCCAAGGGCGAAATTTAAAAAGAAAAATATTGAAAATCATTCGACGAAAGAACAAAAAAGATGATTAGAGTGTTGTGGTCTGAAAAAATGCGGAAAAAGAGCGATCTTATTTTAAGGTTAGTTCAGGTTGGTTACTAGGTACTTGTACTAACTTAAAATGTTATAACGCTTTCAGAATTCAAATTTGTATGAATGCGGAACGCAGTAATAATATATTACCCAGCATTGATTGTGGTAAATGGGTATCTGCGTCAGTTTCAAGTAATACGTGTGTGGTACTTGATGTAAATATAAAGTGGTGCTATTTTCCATACCAAAATGTATCAAACGTATTTAACTACGGACTCATATACCACTACTTCCACGAAACCATTTAGTATAGCTACGGATAAACCATGAGAGCGGCTTGGGAAATGGAATAAAATTAACTCCTCTCGTATATTTCTTTATATTTATTCCTGTAATCACACATACTTTTAATATAAAACACAAATTTCACAAGGCTATTAACTTGACAGCACAATGATAGTTAATTGTTTGTCCACATAGTTCACAAAAATACCGCGACGGGGCGCTAAAAATTCGCTTAATCGGAATCCCCTATTCCATCTATCACCGCTTCCAAACCGGATCCGGTTATTACGTGTTCAATTTAAAGTAACAACGTGGTATTGATAAAACACCACATTCAAATGGTTTTCCGAAATGTAAAGGGCACCACAAATATCTTTTTCTACAGTCTATATACAAAGTAGCCATTTGCGCTCTCTTTTGTCAACGCAAAATGTCACTTTGCCGCTCATGCGCGACGAAGTAGAAAAAACGCTCGCTGTCCAAATTCCTAACTATACAATGTTGAGAAATGTCTCTTGTCTACATTCTTAATAGAAACGTTTAGTCAGGAACTAATGACATTGTAGTTACACATTTACCATCTTCACAAGTCAATCTGACATATAACTGCTCTGTCGGTATATTACATAACCAAACAAAATGCCGCACTGCTGTGAAAATAAAATATGGCATTTATTTACAAAAACGAAAGTATAAAACGCTTATATTAGATTTAAGCTATAGCTCAAGAAGAATGGAAGGTAACGATAAATTAAAATTAAATATAAAACAAATTGTGTGAACAGTTGTGCTGCCACCTGCAAAAGTTTGGCGTGAACGCTTCCAGTGGACATCCACTTTTCCACTGCACTAGTTTAATGATCTTGAAACAAATAAAATATAAAAACATAATATTCATTACAAAATTGGCATTAAATTTTTGTAAAAACGAAAGCCAAAACAATATCTTGAAGTCATATTTGAATACGTTCCTATCTTCACTGCAAAACTGTTGAGTAGTACTGTAAGTACAAAGTGGACATTTTATTATTTTTTTATGGAGGAGGACTGTAGAAAAAATCTTGTGTGTGTTTCGAGCGCAAATGGACATTGTCGATTTCGAGAGAATGCCTCGCTCCTGCGTCGCGCGGCAACAACCTCTCAATCAACAATGTCCCATTTTGCGCTCTTAATACACAAACCGTGCAAAAACCCGAAGTGTGTGGCCGAAAACCTTGTTTCTTAACCGCGTTCCAAAATATCAAACCCAAACTGGTTTTAACCGCACGATCTGACCTGTATGTTCCATTCCGTGTGTGTGTGTGACAGTAGCGTTCGAAGGTTTTTTCTATCCAGTGCGGTGTCAGTAGTATCAGAAAAAAAAAATGTTATACGTGTTGCATTGTCTTTTTACTTGGCAATTTTACAAAAGAACAGACTGTAAAGTGTAAACCACAAATACAAGATTTAATTTAAAAAGTTTAGCAACAAAACTAAGTAAACAAAACATGGTAGAAACTAACAAAGTAAACAATCCGTGAATAAAGTAAAGTGATCTTGTAGACGGAATTTACACGATAATCGCAATAAAATGCGAAAACAAAATAAACTTTCAGCTACTATAATAGAGAAACATAGCTGCTTATCTCATGGGATCCATCTTTAACACTTACTATACGGAAGTTTGTAAACTATTACGAAACTAACTTCACAAATGTTTTTTATTTGTACAACGAAAAGCGTAAACATTGAAATATGCATTAGAAAATATACTGCAGCAGAATGTTGCAGAAATAAATAAAACGGAAGAAATTCAATAAAATAAATGTGCCTGCATTTTCAGAATATTATTCATTTCTATATGAAGAATGTTTGCAATATTTTACATATTGCACACATGTGACAAATGCAGCCATTTCCGAAAGAAATTTGTTTCTGATACAAATGTAAATTACCATTTTGCAAATTAATGTATTCCGTTTATTAAATGAAATAAGTCCATTGAACATAAATAAACTAAGTATTACATGCTTTAATTTGTTAACAAATTAGTGATATTATATTGAATAAGACAATATTTCATTTTGAAAGTAATATATAATTATCATTAAGTTCAAGTAAAATAATCCAAGAAATATTGTTTCACTCAGATTTCTCTTTGTTAAATATAGCATAATAATCCTTTGTAATATTAATTGTATTTATTTTAATGTACAACAATAATTACAGCTGCAGTCTTTGCAATCTAAAAAATAATTTATATTTTTATTATTAGTGGCGCTTTTCCTTTTCGCCAAATTAACAAAACTAAACTCAAATTATATTTTCTAGGAAATTGAGAATATTTGCATTCTCCTCGTTCTCATTTACAGCGGGATTACATTTAGAAAAAAAATTTCAAACTGAATAAAAAAGTACATATAAATGATTCACTAAATATAAAATCGTTTAATAATGTTTAACTCTTATTATTTCTTCTAGCTTATTTCCTGTACTACGACATTTGATTATTTTTGTCCTTACGCGCCATTGTACAATACATTAAACACTAGCTTCTTTTAGAGCCGTTTTCATTAAACACGTTTAAATATTTTGTTCTATATATTAAATTTAACAGTAGAAACAATGACCCACCTGTCAGGGAAGACCTAACTAAAACAACACCTACAGCTGTAAACTATGCTATTTTCTGGGTTTTGCGGACGGTTTTCCACTAGCCTGAAGAAGAAATGTACATATTATTCGTATATTATGTATTTTTCATGTATCATGTAATGCTATAACAGACATAATCGTTAAAATAACGCTGCTAATTTTGAAGAAATAAATATTTATTTTATTGTTACTTTGTGGTTTTTTCTATATTCAACAGCTGTCAAGTGTCAAATACGAAAACAAAATATTTAATATTCTTGTGACCAACTCCCACCTAGTTGTCAGACCAATTTTATAAACTTGGAAAAAGAGTAAAAGCTTTTGTATCTGATTCCAGAATTAAAATCACTGAATTGCAAAAAAAGAATTAAATTTAATCTTAACTTCAAACGTAGTATTCAATTTAAAGAAAAAGTTTTAAACAACATCTGCCTGTTGAAAAAGATTTCTCACGATTCCAACGTGTAATGGAAAAATAAAGTTTAAAAACTGCACTAATTTGATTACCAGATTCGCTTTGCAGATACTTATATTCCAGTCACAAACGCTGGTTTTCATTTAAATTTTAAAATTGGGATGAAAACGGTGAAATTACTTGTTTGCTAAGTTTCGAGTGTCATGGAACGCCTCACCTGGTTTTTCGCGGATGTCTCTAAGGTTCATGACTTTTTGTTAACCGATTCATTTCATTGTAATATGGAAAAATCTATTTGTAACATTTTCTTTCTCAAGTTTAATTGTTTCCGAACATTTATAAAATCTACTATTGAAGACATGACACATTATACCTTTTGCAGTAGCCTACGTTATTAATACAAGGCCGGGAAATATCACAATATGTGTCAAACATAAACTCTAGTTCCAAACTTGCCGTTTTGGCGCGGCTTATTCTCGCAGTCATTTTTGACGCATGTGTTTTGTAATTTCGTTTCATAAAGTTTCAACGTAGTTTTCATTTAGCATTCGTTATTATATAATATTGTATTATCTAATAATTATTGTATTGCAATCATTATATTATTTACTCATTTCTGTTGAAATTAAACACAATAATGAAACAATATTGTGTATTTCAATGTTTAATTCTTCTTTCTATGCCATATAAGAATGAAGCGTTATGTAGTTTAATTAAGAACAAAGAGAGAGATGATTTGAATTACTCTTTAAAAAAATTGATTGGATGTTTGCTTCTTATAAAAAAATTGTACTTGCGCCCTTCCATAAAAATATAAACTCTTGCAACAATTATTATCAATCGGTGTTCCTGTTCCTGTAATATCAGAAAAACTGAAATGTGATAAATGTGACAACGAACAACTTCTACGTACATTGTGTTCCAAATTTATCAAACCCTTATTAAGTAATATAGGTCACAAAGCCAATGACATACAGTTTAAAAACATGAACAACCATTGTCTCGAAAAGCTTTGAAATTATAAAAATAATATGTTCAATCTAATAATAATTAATAGTTTATATTCATTATGATACATTAGTTATCATAATACCTGTTCACGACAATATCCAATATCTTATTTACTGGATGGGTTTTCAAACTCAAATGCATATAATTGGCTGGTACCTTCTTCCTTCTGTGGTTTGCTGGCTAATCGTAAATCTTGTTTATAAATACACGCAATCACATTAACTACTTGAACATTTATTTATTACTTGGGCTACAATAGAATAGAAAATATTTTTGTACAAGTACATAGTGTTTTTTTGGTCTGCGAAGCGGTTAAGCACATGTTTCAACGCTGAGGGATTGACTGGCTGCTAATTCGCGCACAAACACTCTTGGTCATGTGCGAGCGCATTGACCAGCTGTGCACTGTGCGTTGTGGCAATTGTGGCGTTACTACACCTTCTATCCCTTCTACAGCCTTTTCCAACATATTTCTTATGTTAGTTAAACTTCTGTTATGTTAATTTAACTTATGAATAGTGTAATAGTAATACAACAGTATATAAAGAAATATTATAAATAATATAATTACATATAAATTATATATTAATTAAATTTTTATTTGTTGTATTCTTTATTCATTTATATAGTTTAAAAAACCGTATAACATTAATTACAACCGCTAAATTGATAATATCAATATATTATTTTGACAGTCTAAAGATGACATTTGAATGACAGCCGGAATAAGTCGCGCCCTCATCAGCGGTTTTGGAACTAGAGTTTATGGTCAGATTTTTAAACAAAATTTGAGTTGTTTCCCGGCCTTGTATTAATAACGTAGGTTACGCTTTTGCATACCCTAACAATATTTAACTAGTCATTTTGTAAGAAAACAAGACGATAAGTTATTCTTCCAAGTTGATTATATTTGTGAACGAAATTATTTTCTTAAAATATGTTTAAATAAAGATATGCATAAGCCATTAATTATTTGTTTCATAATCATAGAATATTAGAGAAAATGAAATATAACAATTTAATTGCATATATCAAAAAATTAAATATATCTTATATTATTTGATTACGTATTAACAGTTTTTAATAATATCAGTTTTTAATTTATTCTAAAAAAGATATTTTTTGGTATATAGGTACTTATTTCTTTCATCAGAGTTAATAAGATCTTAAATTTTATAACAAAACTATGTAAACACAAATAAATTAACAGTTATAATACTGTAAAACTGTATAAAAATGAAACATGTTTGTCTATCATTGATAGTTAAGAAGTAATTTGAAAAAACTCTAATTAACCGAAATTATAGATCCTAGCTGAAATTCCTAATAAAAATGAGATCTGTATAATTTTGACCTGATATAATTTGTTTTATATTTTCGGTATGTCTGCCGCAAATAGCTGGATTCAACTCAAAAATACTCCTAGTATCCTAATACTAAACGTCCTAATACTAAACGATCAGATTCACTATCTATAGTTCTATATATCTATATATATATATTTGAATTCATCACGACGATCGCCATCCTTTGAACACCTCTACAGCCTGAATGGTGTGAGCTATTTTCGTGAAATTTTCACCAAGTTGTAGGAAATTATTGTCTCGAGTGCCCTCGTAATAACACAAATTTCTGTAGGATGCATAGTTTTCGAGTAAAAAATTATTAAAGATTGAAAATTGGGACAGAAACAATATTTTTCACAGTAACGATCACAGTTTTCCTTGAAAATTTAAGACGATAAACGCTGTCATGTCATATGGTATGTCAATGTCAATGATGACAAATTATCGGTTTTCATCATTTAAATGCAACAAAAATGCTTAAGTAATATGTAAAATTGAAGAAAAAATAATGAATTAGACGAGGTAGGTATATAAAATGATTTTAAGCCATGATTTATGTTAATTTAATATATATTTTATTTTTTAAATAGAATTTTGGAAAATGTATAAGGAAACACGTCGAAAAGGATAAGGGCAGTAATCGGTTGAAGAGTACACATACAAAATTAAAAAGAAACATTGTCATTTGTCATATTTGATATGTTAATGACAAAAAATCATGAATGTCGTACCGGTTGTTCTTTTCAATACTAAAAACATTTTACTATGTAAAATTGAAGAAAAGAATGTAGGTAGGTATATATAAAAAGCACTGTAAACGTGGAAGAATAATTGCAAAAATATGGGTATACCCTTGGAAGTTCAAACAATTTACACTTTATGCTTTGCAGATGATCAAATACTTATTGCACAAGACTACAACGATAGTGAATACATGATACGAAAATTTATAGAAGAATACCGTAGCTGAGGTCTAGAAATAAGCATACATACAGCGAATGCGTAATGAGAGGCTTCCTAAACAAATAACAGTGGACGACACCTACCGGTAAAAATAATAGAGACCTAGAAGAAGTTGGGTAGCAGGAGTCCAAGAAGGAATAAGAGAGAGAGAGGGAATTAAATGAAGATATATGGCAAGATAGAGAGCAGTGGAGAAATGGCATCGGAATGCATCGTAGAACGAAGTATATGTAATGATTCTAAGTCATGTTTATTGTTAATCTATATATTTTATTTTGTAAATAGATTTAACAAAATGTCAGGCTGAAAAAGACATACGCGTTAGTTAGTTGTTCTTCATCGAATCCAGCCAGAAATGTGTTACTCATTGGATACACCAAAAATCCTACAGGAAAAGCATGCCTTAATGTTCGGAACAAGACAATTCAATAATTTTAGATGGTATGTTTTAATCTGTTCTTTTTTGCAATTCATTTTCTTACATTACGTTTAAAATTATTTCAGATTAAACATAATTCAATAAATAAATAAATATATCATCACGGCATATTACCCATTACATTAGATATCGGTAATGATGATGTCATATTTGTACCGTGCGTGCGTTTACCAGGCGTCACCTCACGGGCACTCATTGCTAGCGTGGAGAGTGCACCATAATTCAATATCTATCTATCTTAAAACGGTACAGATTTTAATCTGCATTTCATTTTCTTATATTACGTTTAGAATTATCTATTTTAAAATTCTTTTATTGCCAATTAATAAAAAATCTTTAAAATTACATAGGGCAATAAAACGTTGTTAGCTGTTCATATGCACAATGTAACCGTGGATACGTATTAAAAATACATTGGAAAAGAAGTCCTGTCAAAGTTAACAATGTGATTAAAGTTAACAATGTTTTATGCAACTGAGCCATAATCATACAGCATAAGCCACAAAAGTAATCTTGTATACCTATGAGTCTTGCATTTTTCCCCTTTAAAAACAATCCAAACTTTATTAATGTAATGTAACTTACTTTTCTACAGTTTGTAACTAATTGTTTACTTTGGAATTAAAATATCACATTTTTGAGTTTTGTTTGATTAATTTTCACCTTTAAATTTAGTGTTGTGTACTCATATACGTGTTATTAATATTATGTTTATACAGTGTGTTCAAAAAATATCCAAACTCGGAGTAGGCTATGAACAGAGAAACGTGTGTTTGATCAATATTCAATTCAAAAGTCAAGTTGTCAAAGGATACAGTTTATCGACATTCGCCGTTTTCTAATTTGATTTCTTTGCAAAACATTTTTGACAATATTTTAAGTCAAATTGACATTTAATTAATTGACATACGTCTTTTTGTACATAGCCTACTCCGAATTTTTTTGACCACACTGTATTTATCCTGTAATTAAGACATTTTGTCCTGTTTGCTCGCATAAAACGCGCAGCATTTGTACATTTCAATATATGTTTTTATCAGTTCCTACCAATCACTTTGTATACATAAGCATTTAACATGGTAAAACAGTTTTCCGTAACGCGTTGCCCCCCAATTATTATAGAAAAAAATTATTCAAATAAAAGTTGTAGAGCATAAAATTCTACTTTCATATTAATAAACAAAATCCATTTCGTATGTTTAGTAACTCTAGAAATTAAATATGAAAATTTTAGTTTAATAGCACTAGACTAGTAATATGTAAAATTGAAGAAAAAATAATGAATTAAACGAGGTAGGTATGTAAAATGATTTTAAGCCATGTTTTATGTTAATTTATTATATATTTTATTTTTTAAATAGAATTTTGGAAAATGTATAAGGAAACACGTCGAAAAGGATCAGAATGGCAGAAATAATGTCACAGTCGATCGAAGGGTACATGTACAATAGTACAAAGATAAACATTGTCATCCGTCATATTGGATGTACGTATAGTCTATCATAAAACACCATGGGCGGAGCCCTAGGCTAGTCTATAATACTAAACGATTAGATTCACTATATATATTTTCTTTAATCACAAAGCCAATCGCCATCCTTTGAACACCTCTACAGCCTGAATGGTACGACCGATTTTCGTGAAATTTACATCAAGTTGTAGGAAATTATTGTCTCGAGTGCCCTCGTAATAACACAAATTTCTGTAGGTTGCATAGTTTTCGAGTAAAAAATTGTAAGATTGAAAATTGGGACAGAAACAATAGGCCTCAGTAACGTCACAGTTTTCATTGAAAAATTTAAGAAGATAAACGCTGTCATGTCATATGGTATGTCAATGTCAATGACTACAAATTATCGGTTTTCATACTTTTAAATGCAAACAAATGTTTCAATAATATGTAACATTAAAGAAAAGATGATGAAATTAACGAGGTAGGTATATATAATGATTTTAAGCCATGTTTTATGTTAATTTAATATATATTTTATTTTGTAAATAGAATTTTGGAAAATGAATAAGGAAACACGTCGAAAAGGATCAGAAAGGCAGAAATAATATCACAAACGATCGAAGCGTACATGTACAATATTAAAAAGATAAACATTGTCATCCGTCATATTGGGTGTACGTATAGTCTATCATAAAACATTATCGGCGGAGCCCTAGGCTGAACTCGGCGAAGCCGAGTTTAGGCTAGTAGTATACTATTTCTAACTCTATACATATTGTACACAAAATTCGGTAATGATATGGTACACTCAGTAATGGGTAATATGCCGTGATATATTTATATTTATTTATTTTTTATGAATATGTAATAGAAACTTTTCCAAATGGAAGTAGAAAAAATATATTTCTCCACAGTCGGTTAGTAATATGTACGTTTCTAACCTACCAAACCGTTGGGAACTGACTTATTGTTTACTTCCAGCTAAATGAAATAGTATATTAAAACATAAGTTATAGAAGGGAACGTATTCTAGCAAGAGTTACAAATTCGCTCAAAAGCGCGCAACGGCGAGTGGGTGAACGAACGAGTGCATGAATTGCCTTTTGTAACGCGTGTTTTACTATTTTCTCTATTGAGGCTTTCTTTTATATTATTTCTTTATAAAAATATTTGTTAATTTCCAATATGGGAAATTTTTGATAGAATTATTAGGTTAGTGATTTGTGTTTTTTATTATGTCCGTTGCGTAGATATTTAGTGTATTAATTGCAGTCATGCCAATCTCAAATACCAAAATATCACCAAAAATCGTTTAAGAATGAAGTCCCTTCTAACATTAATATGCGTGCTAGAATGTGACATTCTAATCCCGAAATAGAAAAAAAATAATTTTCCGGGTTGCTGGAAAAGACATTTCCGGCTAGCTAAATGTAACTTTCCAACAGCTGATATGTCTATGTCGTTTTGACAAGTCAAATTCTAATAAAAATATAATAAAAAGAACGCTTTGTTAACAATTAACTTAATAATACACAATAAACTAGTAAAATTATAATAATTAAGAAAAACGGCACACCTTCAAAACTGACAGAAACAATAAATTTGCAATAAATATATTGTCATGTTACTTAGCAACATTGTCATATGTTAAGCAGACTAATAGTATATTATGTTATTAGGAGTAGAAAGCGGTCTTTTTGTGTTGAACCCAGCTATTGCGGCCGAGGCGCCAGCCGAGGCCTGGCAAGCTGGGTAAAACACAAAAAGGGCGTTCTACTCCGAATGACATATACTATTTTTTCTTCAAGCGTTTCAAATAATTTTTAGACATTTTTTTGGAATTTTCTTATTTGTAAAATTTGCAATTTTAGTCAAAGCTGGCTGTGTACACTACAAAACACAAACGATTCAACTGTCAAATAACAATTTTCAATATGATCTGTGTTGCTGTGGCTTCTGCCGAAGCCAGCGGTGAACTAAGAATCTAACATTTTTTTACTAGTACAACAATAACAACATTTTTGTACTAGTAAGACAATGAATATCTTCTACAGCGTGTGTACAGTAGCATAATATACATATTATAATACGCTTGAAGAAAAAACAATTTATAGAAAAACAGTCAAAAATTATTAATAAAATTAATGCTTAAAACTCAATTATTACTAAATGATTGTGAATAAAATAGTATACACTGTAACGGAAATTATAAAATAGTAAATAATCTTACTTACTGGTTGTGACTGCAATGTTTACAAAAAAGCCCTGGTACAAAAGAGACAGGTTTTTATACGTACTAGATATAATACGTAAAATACTACAAATATTATTACATAAACAAAACTTAAATATTAAACTTAACTTAGGAAAAGTCTTTGTATCAACATTATGGCCAATGTTGTGCTGTTCCTAGCTTCGTAAACCCGTTCTGCCTTTATATTTGTATTTCCTTCTCGTCTTTCGTATAGTTTCAACACCTTCTCTTCGTCTCCTACTTACTCGTCACTTCTTATTTCTTACTTCACATTGGATACGGCCTTTCCACCTTCTTTTCTGTAAATAATTTCCACCGACTAATAACATGTGCTTGTCGTGTCGTCATCTTCTCTCATTTTCTTTCCCCAGCCACCCTAATGCTCGCACGCTGCTCGAACTTCACTGTTCGCGCATCAGTCATAACATACAACACCAAATACCAAATTACACTAACCCATTGCAACACACCTAGCTGATACGCAAATCCCAACCTCGCGCTCATAACTGACCTCGGTTCTCTAACATAGCGCTCGGCTTTAATAGAGTATCTCCCAGCTCGGTATGTTATACTATTTCACTGTATACAAATACTGCTAGTTTTTAGTAACGATACAGGGTGTATATCAAAAAGTAGACCATAGCGTTTACCATGGGAATTTTGTTTATCTTTGCGCAAGTGTTACCAAATTATTTCATGCAAAAATATGCACTTCAAATAGGTTATAATTTAAATTTAATTTCGTTTAAAGAAAAACTGATTCCCCATGTTAAACGCCCATGGCCTATTTTTCGATTTACACCCTGAACATGTTCCATGATGTTCTATGTTCTACCAAACCCGCAACGTATTACAATGACATTGAGTGCGAACTACCCTAATATATAAATGTCCTCACGCCCGCTGCCAAAATCCGTGAAACATGACACAGCACAACAACCTCACGTGTTGTAAATTTGATATTCCGCTCCACCTTCGGCTGCATGTTCGTATTATAAATTTAATTTGGGCACATCTTACATGATACAGCACTAGCATATAAACAGGAGCGACACGCGCACGCAATGGAAATGTTGTGTTCCTGTTTCGACAATCAGCGCGGTATTGAAACGCCCAAGCACAGCAGCCAGAAGCAGCAGCCGAGCCGCATTGCATCGGCTGTTCAGCGTGTTCGAACGTGATTGTCGTGAGGATTAACGCGTTGTCTCGCGGGGGTGGAAGAGCGTGGGCGGTCTAATTAACGCACCCTAAAGCGGTCCCACTTCATGTCGAGATACGCTATCGGGACATGCCAGATGACGTATGCTCCAGGCCAATAATTACGCCTCACTTTGCTGCACCAACGTTTAATTAAAAGCCAACAACAATATCCACCAAATTGGATCTTCTCCAAAATTGATTCCCATTTTGTTTGCGTATGTTAATATGCGAGATGAACCTACGTTATTCTAATTATATACGCATATTCTGATGGTTATCTGACATGCATGTACTAAGCAAACAATCGTTGACGATGAAAAGTTTATAATCAAACAGTATGCTTCCACAAATTTTATATTGTTTTCTACATTTCAGTTTATTGCGTACGTTTTTCGGTGCTACGCTTTACACCTATCTTTTTATTGTAAACATTTTCGATACCTACCTACTATATTTTTCGCTTATTACGAAATCGCACTCAGTGTATTGTTAAGTAAGTACTGAGTGCATATTTTATTGCATCGACTACTCTTTATCAAATGCAGCAATTTCCGTGTAAATATGACAGCACCAAATTTCTTTCATTTATATAATTTCTTGAAGAACTTCGTTCGTAATCGTCGTCCTCTGATAGTATAGTGATTTAGCAAAAGCGATTTTAGAAATTATGTACTTGTATGATAATCCAGAATCATGTTTATTTCATTAGAAGTTCAAATGAAAGAGAATCACATTGTTTTTATGTATACGGTAGAATTATTCTCTCTCAGAATTTATTTTCTTTTATTACATAACTATTCAAAACTATACTTAGATCTTTAAGACCGAACATAACCACTAAAGGTGTTATATGGAATAAACGACTGATGTTATTGATGGGATGAAATAATAGCAGGATTGCAGATTAAATAATAAAAAATTTAGACTGCAATCCCGCTATTATTTCATACCGTAACCACTGAACGTAATCAAATATTTCTATAATTGTGAACTAATTTAAGAACTTGTTTTTCGCGTGCAATACCTGATCGAAGCGCAATGATCAAAACGTATAGCGTTTTCAGCTTAGTAAAATTAAGTGCACAAAATGCCTTACAGCGTGCAATTAATTTTACTAAGCTAAAACCGGTATATGTACCTTGATGAAAAATTCGACAGACTTAAAAATTGTTTTTTATTGATTTTTTTTGTCAGAAAGCACTCATTCAAAATATTAACAAATCTGGTAGGTCCTTCTAGACGCCATGAGAGATGAGAGATGCGCTCCGCGTGCCTCCATTGGAATCTGCAGGTATCAATAACACTGCTTCATTATCTTCATTCTTTGTCCACAAAACTCTGCAGATATTTTTAATATATTTTACGTGAAATATTGAAGAAATATGATTCCGAATACGATTACGCAGTTGCGATAAAGTTATGAAACATTTTAAAAAAGGAAACTCATCCCGAAAGACTAGTACTCACAAAATATAACGAGATACTTTGAAGTTAGTATAATATATTTCTGTCGTTATGATATATTGTCTGCCTTTATCTACCACGCTCTAGTCAGACTAATATACAGGATGGAATTCATAGACATTTCCTCGACTCTTCCTCCACTCATCCTTTCCTAAGGATGAGTCGTCAGTACTGAGGGTGGAATACATAGTCAGTCCTCCACTCATCCTTTTCCTCGAATCAAACTCAAAGTGACGTTTTCATATTCATAAACATTTGAGGAAGCCTTTTACCTCGCCTCATACTCCACTCAAAATGACAGTTTGGAATTCATAGACATTTGAGGGCTATCTGACAATTACATTATAAGTATGCCTTGAGGAAAATTTCGAGTGGAGTAAATAGATACCTTAAGCTTTTCTTCAGATTAAAAAACTTGATAATGGAAAACCAATTTGGCTCTAATGAATTTGTAGATTACATGAATGGCAATGATATGTATTTATATATTCCAAATCACAATATTTAATATAAAATATTATTTTCTTTAAATAATAGAAGATTATTGCCGAAGATAGTAACTATTCCTGTAAACCTTTTGCTTTGGAAGTGATGTACTCGTACAAAATGCATGGTAGACTGTTATGGAACGTAGAAGCAAATATTTCATTATATACCTACAGGAAATATGTTACATAAATTTAAAAAATCAATAAAAATAGATGCAACATCTGCAATATTGCATATTATAAATTTATTTAAGAACAAAAATATTATTTGGAGCGGCGAATTTTAGAAATGGTAAAATTGAAAATTTAGTGGAATGATTAAAGATTTTGGAATTATTGTAAGAGCTATGAACATTTATTTTACAAGTTAATAATATAATATTTTATAAATAAGGAAGAAAGGATTTGTGAAAAATTGATGGACTTCACTGGGATTAGAACCCAGGACCCTACTATATCTATTATGATGCTCTAATCATAGTTTGCCGTTCATATATTGTTATCATCATCATATAATGGTAAATTTATAATGTGTTATCGTATGAATCACATTTTCAATTCCATTGGACATTTCATGTTCAGAATGGTATTTTCAAATCAGTGACTTCAAACCCCAACAAAATGTGTCTTTTGGAGAAAATCTTTGTCCGCCATTCAATTTTGTACCTACTCATTGTTTCAAATTGAATTATATAAGTTTAAAATTTTGTACAAACTACTGGTTAATATGCTTGTCACACTTGTCAAAATAGTTGCGCCTACTTTTAAAATATAATTTTCCTCAAAAAGAAGTAGTCACTTCCTCGAGAAGAAAAATTATGTTTGAAGTCAATGATTTGAAAATACCGCACTGAACAAGAAATGTCCCATGGAATTGAAAATGTGATTCATATGAAAATGAATTATAAATTTACCACTAAGTATGATTATGATAACAGTATATGCATATCAAACTATGATTAGAGCATCCCAATAGATAAAGGAGAGTCCTGGGTTCTAATCCCAGTGAGGTCCATCAATTTTTCACAAACTCTTTCTTCGTTATTTATAAAATGTTATATTATTAACTTTATAAAATAAATATACATCTCTTACAATAATTCCACAATCTTTAATCCTTTTATTAAATTTTCAATTTTACTATTTCTAAAATTCGCCGCTCCAAGTAAAATTTTGGTTCTTACATAAATTTATGTAATATGTAATATTGCAGTTGTTGAAACTATTTTTTATTGAACTTTTAAATTTATGTAACATTTTTCCTGTAAGTATACAATGAAATATTTGCTTCCACGTTTCATAACAGTCTATCATATACATTACATCACTTCAAAAGCAAAAGGTTAAAGGTCAACGCGCACTTCAGCGACCGAAGCGAAGCCAAGCGAAGAGAAGTTTTTTCATTCAATGTATTCTTATGTGTATACGCGCACTTTGGAGCAGCGAAGAGCAGAGCAACGAGGCGACTATTCACATAAGAATACATTGAATGAAAAAACTTCTCTTCGCTTCGCGTCGCTCAAGTGCGTGGCGGCCTTTACAGGAATAGTTACTATCTCTCGCAATAATCTTTTTTTTAAAAAATAATATTATTTTATATTAAACAGTGATTTGGAATATGCAAATACATATCGTTGCCATTCATGTAATCTACAAATTCACTGAAGTCAAAATTTTCTTCCATTATCAAGTTTCTTAATCTTAAAGAAAGCTTTCTTCAAAGCATTAGGTAGTCCTCAATTGTCTATGAATTCCAAACTGTTATTTTGAGTGGAGTATGAGTCGAGGTAAAAGGCTCACTTAAATGTTTGAGTTTGAAAACGTCACTTTGAGTTTGAGTCGAGGAAATGGATGAGTGGAGACTGACAATTAATTCCACCAGCAATCTCAAAATTTTTATTATTTCTTTCTAATAAACTACAACTATTTATTAAACGATTTAAAAATACGGGTGCTTTACTTTTTTCTCTAGTATATAATTTTATGTAAAAATCAAAATATTGCACAAAGGTATCCTAAAATAAAAATGTACCGCATGTCTCAACTTATAGGTAATGAATTGAAATGACTACCTATAAATTAAGAGACGTTATTAAATTTGTTAATATAAATTTGTTGTAAATATTTTTTCTGGTTTTCTAAATGCTGTAAATATAACTAATGAATTTACTTCTTAGTTTAAAACAGGGTAGAGTAATAAATAATGTCTTTCTATTTCTTTATATTATAGAATCATTTCTCTGTAATGCGAAACTTTATCTTTATAAGTATATCTATATGTATACATATGAAAATTTTTGTATACGAGTATAAATTAATTTAAGAGCATGCAGAAGTTATTTAAAAACGTACCGTATGTAAAGTACCTAATACTCTGTAGTATCTCCTATTCCCAAAGCATGAAACCAAGGTTACCTGAAAATAAAAGACAGTTTAAGTAAATAAAATTACATTTACAGGCAGTACAAATTAGGAGTTAATAAACTTAAATTAAAAATTAATATCAAAACGACTTTCAATATGAGTTTAAAATGTATTCCGCATGATATGTCAAAGGTAACAAGGTTAACTGTATACCCTGCTGTGTTGTAAGACGTAAGTACATCAAATCCATTTTGTCTGCTTTGACTTTATATTGTTTTTTTTAAAAAAAAGCAGTTTCAGCATGTTCCTAAAATTTGGAGATACAATTTTTACATTAAACAACTTACATAACAATAGATTTATGCAATTATTATTTATGTTTACTTATTTCTTTTATATAGGGTGTTAAAAAGGGGTAAAATATTATGAGGATATTAAAAATTCAATGTGCTGATTCTGTCATTGTTTTTAATTTGCTGAATAAAGGAAATTGTTATTGAAGTGTACGTTTTTAGTGCCACTGGACTGGCCAAAATAATATAGAAATAAAATAAATATAAATATATCATCACGGCTTATTACCCATTGCTGGGTGTGCCAATCTGCTTTGTACACAGATATCGGTAATGATGAAATATTTGCACCGTGCGGGCGCTTACCAGGCGTCACCTCATGGGCACTTATTGCTGGCGTAAAATAAATAATATATAATTAATTTATATGCTTTTCAACATCACTTATGTGTTACGTGATTAAATAATGCATGTAAACGAAATAATTAATCATAAATTTACTGTTTTTATGAGCTTAGTCCGACGGCCATGGATTATAACAAAAAAATAAACAATTGCATTGTTTTTAACACTCAATTAGAACTAAAATTAAATTAAAAATGACAAACCAACACAAAACAAAAAAACGTAAATTGTTTTAGTTTTAACAGAGGTAAAAGTAACGCAATTTTTTATTTTTTTATCATAATCCAAGGCTGTTACATATTTACGAATGCTGGAAATTATATTAAGTTCCTCTTCATACAACTATTGTTCTATTTACTATTTTCTTTTTAAAATATTACTATATTTTTTTAATTTGAAATGATTAGTGTTTTCCAAGTGTCATTTATGTCAGTTACATACATTTGAGATCTTAACTGCGTGACCAAGGAGCTGTATTTAAAGTTTGTTATTGATTATTTTATAAATTTATCCGTAAAATATACAGAAAAAGTATTAATGCAAACCTGTACAATATTTAATAATCTCTAATTTTTATAATAACAAATTGCGAAAAAATAATATTTACAGGTATTCTTTTTAAACTTATTTGAACTTCAAGTAAAGTGACATTTCCGGTTATCCGATTTATATCAAAATCTTATGGCTTCTTTCCATATTAGAATAAGGTAGAAATGGTTTCAAAATTTTCCGAATAGTAGTATTTTAGTTGGAGCTTAAAGAGGATCCACACACCCACAGACATCATCGTGAAAATCTTAAAAACACAGTAGGTAGGTATATTATAGGTGGGCGCGTGAGTAACTTTTTCACGCACGCTCACTAAAAATGTAATCACAACCAATCACGCACGACTTTTTATGTTTGATTCACGAGCACGCATGCTCACGATTTTATTTTGGCACTCACGCCCGATCACGCCCGGTGGGTCACGTTCGTGTCACGTAATTGTTTCTAAGTACATTTAAGCCTGTTTAACACAGTCATAAGTTGTTATCAAATTGGTAATAAGTTAGGTAGCAGATTGGTTTCATTGGAAACGAATGTTTATGGAAAAATAGGTTGTTCTACTCCATCACAAATATTATAAATTTGGTAACTCGTTCAGTGTGGTCACGTGAAATGTTGCACTCAGTGCGCACTTGCACTGTGTAAGCTTAAAATGCTATTAGTGAAATCGGAACAACTGTGTATACAATTTTGGGTACAACAATAACACTATTTTTATGCAAAAAATACTGTTGATGACATATTAGGACATAATAATAATAATAATAATAATAATAATAATAATAATAATAATAATAACAAGAATGTAAAGTAAAAGATGGAATTGACAATTTTTATAATAACAAATTGCGAAAAAATAATATTTACAGGTATTTTAAAAAAAACTTATTTGAGCTTCAAGTAAAGTGACATTTCCGGTTATCCGATTTATATCAAAATCTTATGGCTTCTTTCCATATTAGAATAAGGTAGAAATGGTTTCAAAATTTTCCGAATAGTAGTATTTGAGTTAGAGCTTAAAGAGGATCCACACACCCACAGACATCATCGTGAAAATGTTAAAAACAGTAGGTAGGTATATATTGGTAATCAGGCAAATGCGGTTCGAATGTGGGTAATCCAGCGACGCATTTGGAACATGTGTTTCCTATAGCACAGTGTAATCGTCTTGGGCATAATACCCGCATTAGAAGCAAACTAATTCAAAACGTGATTATCCCGTAACGAATCTGGTTGAGCCTGTAAAGTGTGGGGCGAGGATTGCTGGTCTATAGCGTCAATTAGTTAGCAAACTGGCAGGCGGCAAGCGGTATTTCGCTACATCGTCCTGTAGCTGGAGTTTGCCTCGCAATCAGCCCGCACAATAAATCGCTAATGAACGCAAACACGCATTGGGATGGCCGAGCAACCGCATCAAGAGCTTGACAGCTTGAGTGTGCTGTGTGCTGCTGCTGCTGCCGCTAGTGCTGCTGCACATTGCCTCATTGTTTTATTTACATCACATTCTCTAGCGCAAATGAGCTGCTGACCCGTTGTGGTTTCACCCATCCGATACTAAATTAGTTAACCTCTCAAATACCAACACTGTCTTTATCTTAATTATTCGCTGAATAATTTATTAGCTTGCATATTGGTTGTGCAGATAGTATACACTTAGTTAAAAATAAATGAAACAAACGTTCCGTTTACAATGACTCACTGAGAAAAAGATATAATTACGTGAACTGTAAATTTATTTGTTACAAATAAATCCTAAGCTTGAATAGATCCAAATATATCTACAATTGAAGCAATGTAATAATTTATTTGAAGCATTTATTTGTCTCAAATAAATATATATTGAGATCAATTATATCTTCTATTTCATGAGAACTATACATTTATTTACGTTAAGATTATTTTAATTGCGCTTAATTTACTGCATTACTGTTGGATATAATAATATATTTGAACCAAGTTTATATACCTACCTCTCGTAACCTGTCCACTCTAAATAGATTAAAACTAAAGGAAAACAATTAAATAAAGACCAGCATATTTAATTTTTTCATACACCATATTTTTATTAACTCACAAATTACATCCTTAAGAATATTAATGTACATATAATAAAAAAATATAAAAGCACAAATACACACTCTGTGGAGGTACCGGTGCATGATGCCTTGGCTTAAAAGATACACTGAAAGCAAATATTCAAAACTCCACTCAAGTAGTATATTTTTCACTGTTTCGTCACCCACATACACTACTTTTTAGCACACGAATGAAAAACAAAACCCAGATATGAACACTGTCAGAAATGAGCTCCACCATAAACAAGGTGAAACGTACAACAAATGAACAAGTCCATACAGGTCACTTCACTTAAAATCGTCATTTGACAAATAGAACATTGTTCACTCAATGGAAATATCATTTTGCCACAAATAAATTTATTTGTGACAAACAAATATAGATTCATACAATAAAAACTATTTTTCATTGTAATTAATATAAAGTTTACACAAATATATTATGAATTTAATTCTAAACAATTACATATTTGTAAGAAACAAATAAATATTTCAGAAAATTATAAATTTATTTATTAAAAATCTCAATTTAAAATACTAAACGTAAATATATTAGTTTATTTGAGACAATTAAATTAAATTAAATTTAAATTAAATAAATGACGGTCAAATAAATAATATATGAATAAAATACATTTCATATTAAAGATTAAATTGTATTTGTTGCAAGGTTGCAATAATTGGATGAATGAAGTACCCCTTAATTATGAATATTTATTTGCTAAAAACCAGTCATTTTTCTCAGTGCTGTTAATAGCTTAATAGTTAATAAGTTTTCTATAAATATATACCAGAGAGTGTCAGGTCGCGAATCTGGGGTACCGGGTTCGATCCCGACCGACGCCAAATATTTGAAATTTTAAATAACACAAAATTGACCCCTGTGGTACACTCTCCACGCCAGCAATGTGTGCCCGTGAGGTGACGCCTGGTAAGCGCCCGCACGGTGCAAATATTTCATCATTACCTATATTTGTGTACAAAGCAGATTGGCACACCCAGCACTGTGAGAAAATGAGAATATCATCGAATATAATAATTAAAATTTTACGTTTATTAAATGGGGTCACCCATTAATATTAAATAAAAGTAAACAAATAAAATTTTTCCCGAATTTTTTTTTCATTATTTGTAATCAGTGTGACTTGAAAGCACCGAAAGTTTTCCGCCAAATGGTGTTTTGAAAAACAACTCCCACCAACATGTGACGTCAAAATATGCACTGTAAACATCTATAAACAGGAGGTAGAAGAATATCTTAAATGCATAAAAAATTATGTAGTTAAGAGCCGTTTTCATAATAAATTTATCTTCACTTTAACACTTTAAATTAAAATTATATTTGTGTTCGTTTTCATAATATAACTTTAACACTTTTGCGAGCAGTTCAGCATTACTTCAATTAAAAATAAAGTCTTAAAGTAATTTTAAATAAAACGGCCCTAAGTAATTAATATTAATATTAGTGTTAAACTAAGTTGATAACTAACATACAATTTTTCCAGAATAATGAAAAATTAACAATTATTTTTTTCTACAAGTGCTATGAAAAATAGACATATACGCTGTCATTTGTCATCGTAAACTTGATGTTTTTCGCTCGCTCGCAAAATAAAAATTTATTTAATTATTTACAATATTAAAGCAGATTACACACTTTTGAGTTTTAATTTTAATAGCTAAGCTCAAAATTATATTAGATAAATTTTTCGTTAGGTACTTCATGCTTGTATTTTTTTTTTTTTTTTTTTTTTTAGAAAAATCGCTATATAGAGTAGGCGTAGTAAACTTAATGTGTGTGTTACGAGCGTAAAGTGTCAATGTCGCTTTCGAAAGAGTGTAGCTCTCCGCTAGGCGTCCCGCGTCAACTTCTTTCTTAAGCGGCAAAGTATCTTTTTACGATCTACACAAATAACTATTATTGTAATTAATATTTATTAGTTCCATACATAACAAATGTTATAATTAGCTCAATCAGTCCAGTGACGTAGGTACCTTCGACATTTACAATGAATGAGGGATTCCAGCTCAATCGAAGTAAGAGATATTAGTAAAAAAGCGAAAATATATGCTTAATTTTATTTTATTATTTTATTTGTTAAACTGTAAAATAAACTGTAGGAAAGGTAACTTAGAGAAACAACACACGCATACTAAAATTTATATGTTTATTCAACGTCTACTGTATTTTAAGTGACCGAACAGGACAAGTACAATAATTTTAAATTATTAATACAATAAGTCAATGTTGCCAATAGTTTGAAATAGACATTATTGCCAATAATATGAAATTAAATAACAATGAATACACATTATAACAATAGGTAATGAATACTAATAAAATAAAAAAATATAACTAATAGCGTGTTAGGGGAAGATTCGTTATACCAATGGAAGTAAAGAAATTAAAATAACGGAGAAATGGTCTCCAATCCAGCACTGCAATTCTCAAACAGTTCTTATTTGAATATAAATTGCTTTCCTTAAACTCAATAATTTAATACATTTGCACGTAAAAAGTACTCGTATGTAGACAAAAACAGTGCTATAACATTAATTTATTTTATAAAAATAAAATAAATAAATAAATATATCAACACGGCATATTACCCATTGCTGGGTGTGCCAATCCGCTTTGTATGCAGATATCGGTAATGATGATGACATATTTGTACCGTGCGAGCCTTTACTAGGCGTCACCTCACGGGCACTCATTGCTGGCATGGAGAGTGCACCACAGGGGTCAATTTATTTTATCTAAATATAAATATATATTATTAATTATTTCTCTTGATGTCGTACAACAAATTATAAAAATAAATATAGGAATAAAATAAAACACAAACAATTTTTTTTTTCGATTCCGGTGTTTAATATATATCGGGTGTCTACTTTTTTGTGAACCACAAAATGATAAAACTTTCATACTGCTGTAAATTCTGCCATACTAATTTTAAAACAAAAGTGTAAATACAAATGTTCAGAATTAAAAACAGCATCTAACAAGTCCAAAATTATTGTTTACATGCATTTTATTTGCGAAAGAGAGGCAAAATGAAAGTTTATTAATTCATATTTAATTGTTAGTATTGATCCATTGTGCTTTTTCTGCGATGGTAAATGTATTCATGCTTGCTGATAAATAAATTAATGAATTTAATAATTATTAAAACTTTATCACACATGTCTTCTATCAAACTCAAGCAATACAGCTATTTAACATTTTGTGCTATTGCTCATGGCACTCTGTAAATAGCTAAAAAACTTACTTTTATCTGTCAAAGTCAAACCATACGACTATTTGAATTGTATTTTTTGTCTTGCATGGCACTCTGTAAAAAGTTTAAAGACGGATATTTTATTTTACGTACATATTTGATGCAGTATTTAATTCTGAACATTTTTGTATTTACACTTTGATTTCAAAATTAATAGAGCAGAATTTACAGCCATATGAAAATGTTACTATTATATTTCCTAAGGTCCATAATAAAGTAGACACAGGGTATATATATAATATATAATATATATATATATATATATATATATATATATATATATATATATATATATATATATATATATATTTAAAATATGTACTATGTACCATCACGAGAATATAAAAACTTATAATTTAATAAATGAAGTATTTTATCTAAATATAATTTAGAAATAGCATAATTTCGAGAACATTTAGGTCCACGAAGGAAACAGTTTGATACGAAAACTTATATTCGTGATGTCACATCTATTTTGTTAAACATAACTCGCTTATTAATAGATTTTTGTCACCGGATTTTCACCAATAGTCTTAGTTTTACTTATTAATGCTTTCAGATGATATTTAAAAAGGGAAAATGAATACAAAAAGGAAAATACAAATATGTATAATCATACAATCTATTTAGCATTTTTGTAATGCAAAAATAACAGTGAAATTGTTGATTACAACAAAAGATATTTTAATTACAGCACAAGAAAATAATGATTACAAGAATGTGTACAATTAATCCAACAATGGAAATGTAATCAATATTTCAGTACCTACTAACATTTGGCAAAGAGTAAAAAAAAGGTTTATGAATTACTGTGATATAAGATGTCAATTATTAATATATTTTGTCTACAATCCATAAAACTTTTTTTCTTAACAAACAGCTACATAAAACTACTGCTATTCAACATTTCTTTAAAAATACCTACTTTATACTGCATCCTATCGCAAGTAAAATAAATTACCTACTTGAAACTATTTTATCGCAAGTAAAAGAATGCTACATTCATGTACATGTGTAACGATGAGATAAATAAGTTAAAATTAGAATTGGAAGAGTATGGCTCCATAAAACATGCAACATTTAAATATCCCGCCAACAGGCAAGCAGAACCATCTAAACTTTTCATTTCGCGTGGATTTCACCGATTGGAAACGTCACCGCAATGAATCGTGATCCCGACGTCGACATTTCGCACGCAACCGACTGACGGCCCTATAAACTGCTCTTGACAGTTCGTTCAGAATATCGATCCAGTAAAACTATTCCAATTTGCCTGTGGATTCAACTGTAAAAACAAAGCTTTGCGGATTTTGTCGAACTTGTGATTTATGTACCAGATACTTCGATGGACAGACTTGTGGATATATACTCGATATATTTTCTCCTATTTGTGAACTTTTCCACACATTATTCATACTTATTTTCGCGCGTCCAAGACGTTCAAAATATGATAATGTTAGGTAGGACATTGAACCCTTACTGCCACGAAATATCGAGTAATCTAACTGTTTTAAACTTTAAGAACAAATGAAGAAAAGATACGTATATTAAAATCTAATAGAGAGTTTTTGTATAGCGTTTTCCCGAAAGACGTATGCGATAGCGTCTTGGTTGCTAGGCAATATCATATTTGTTACTCGTCGTACGTAAAATTTGAAGACGTAATACGTCCGTCAGGGGTAAAAGACGGGCCAGTTGACGTACATCTACTATAATTACCTAGTAGGCACAGAATTAATTTTAAAACGTCAGAACGGTCAAAACCTTTTACTTTTGCAGTTAGAATTGTTATAAAAATTGGACAATTTTTTATTTATTCGTTAATCAGATAAAATGTTTAAAGTTGAGAGAATTTACCATCGACGATAATTTGAGATTGCTAAGAAATGTAACACAGATGAACTTTTATGAAAATATGTGTAGTTGGAACATCATTAAAAATAAGTTGAATAGGACTACAGGATTTTTTTCTTTCAGAGCTGTCAGTTGACATGTAGAACACCTTTTAAAGCTATTTAACAAACATTAAATAGTTCTTCCATTAGTGTTTGATTTATTTTCCAACAAAATACAATGAAAATGACAGATATTTAAACAACTGTCATTCTAACGTCAAAATCAACGTACATGTGATTAAAACGTAATGCGAAATCTGAACTTTTGAAAACCCGTTCCTATGTACGTCTGCTATTGATGACGTAACGTTAGCGTTGACGGAATCTTCTCGTACGAATAACGGAGATATCCACGGCAACTCCTAATTAAAAAAAATGTATTGTAGGTACATATACAGGGTGTAAATGAAATAAATGCATTAAATTTAACCAGTAGTATAACTCGTCGAGAGCAACAATATTTCTTAATAACTTTTTTCGAAATCGCATATTTTTTTAGCATTTTTACCAGCCCGTAAATTGACGAGTCGTTCTAAATATTTTTGTAATAATTGAATGCAGTAGCAATACCTACGAAAAATTTTGTTTTAGTAATTGACAATCCTGTCAGTTGTTGCACTTAAATTTTAACATTAGTAATAAACTTGTTTATAAGGTAAAATTCTGGCAAAATGCTTATGTTTATGATTAGCGGATACACAGACATTGTAATTACCTATGGTCAACGAAGTTACACGAAAAACATCCTCTTCGTAATGTTCGTAAATTCATGTTGTACCCCATACAATATCTTCGAAATTGTCACAGTTTGATGTGTCACATATGACAATTTGGAATATTTTAAAAGAGCAACAGTTACTTCAATACCATGTGTAAAAATTTCATTGTTTCCAGCATTTCAATTTTGCGAATGAGTTATATTGTTCACTGATAGGGCTGGATATATTAGAGAAAGTGTCTTTAATAATGCACAATACACTTATCTGGTCACAAAAATCCTCATACTGTAAGAAGGAAACATAATTTTCAACAAAAAAATATCATTAATTTTTTGGGTGGGAATAAATTGACGAGTCATTGGTCCTCATATAATCATACCTCGTTTAAATGGACAAAAGTATGTGTTTACATTTTTTGAATAACGTATTTAAACTATTATGATTTGCCGAGTTGACACACAAAAATTCATCTCATAACCTCATAACTATTATGCTCTTCCCAGTCTTCCCACGCTCTTACTCTATTCACAGATTCATACTAGTTCAGAAACCTGTTTCAATACATAATTTTATATTTTTTTTATCCAAATTTTAAATTTCTTTATTTTAAAAATTGTACTATTACGAATTTATTAATAATAAATATGTTTTCCGTTGATCGTTTATTAATTACTGTGTCTACAAGTATGCAAACACCACCCGACAATTTTTGTGCTGTGTACATCGATCTTTGATTCAGACAGCTGAGGGCAGCAGAGATCTTGCCAGTGGCGGGTAACGAAATTTTAAACAAATCTTTAAAGAATTTTAACTCAAAAACTAGAAGATTTAGAAAAAAAGATAATTAAGAAAAATTGTTGCACTCGACGAGTTACATTGCTGGTTAAATTTAATGCACTTATTTCATTTACACCCTGTATATTTATTTTGTACGTACCATAACCGAGAAAATTGAATTTAAATTTTTATAAAAATGTTTACCTTATAGCTTTAGCCGTGATATTAAATAAAATCTTAAACAAATGTATGCACCTGTAAAAAATTATAAAATATAATTTGCATAAAAATAATACTGCTTAATAATATGTTACTGTCAAACATAGAGTTTGTGATAGTTATAATGTGAATGTGATAAATACGTTTCTGACAGGTAAAATATCAATACATCTGTTTGTAATATTATTTCAATACTAGGTCACTTTTACAAAACTTTAAATTTAATTTTCTCAGTTACGGATCGTACTAAATAAAATGTGATAATTGAATTAGATAGAGAATTTAATTCTCTATACATTTACTTGAAGCAGTATTGTCTAAATTAATAGGCCATTTTTGCGCAAGAAAAACTCCTCCCATGTTAAACGCCTATGGCCCGCTTATCGTGTTACACCCGGTATAAATTTAACTAGGTATGTATCTTTAACTCTGAAGTACTTTAATAAGAAAATAACAATAAGAATTATTTAAAAAAATATGCCATGTCAATTCACTATTGCTAACTTCATATCAGAGTGCATGCTCTGTTGATATTTTTAATGGCCGCAAATTTATCTTTTAATTGACGAGAAATATATAAAATTTACAGATTTTATTTACAACTTCTTTACGACATCAATTTAGGAAACGAAGTTAATTTATTGAAAATAGTTCTCCCTTGATGCTATATTCACTTCCGTTCCTTGATCTTTCCTAAAATAAAAAATAAAACAAATGTATGTAGTGAACCGGTATAGGACCTATAAACATCCTCTTCAGGGTCTCGCGTGTATGCAGCGTATAATGTTTTAGCGCAGGGATGGATAAACTACAGCCGGCAACGTCATTTTATGCGGTCCGCGTCACAATGTTTCGACGGCTTGTTTAATTTTTGATTCCAATAAAAACTAAAATAAATAATTTTTTATCCTACACGTATTGAAAATAACATTTTCCTGCGTGTTAGCGCGCACGAAAGTGGACATTTGCATACCTAGGGAAGAAAAAAATTGTACATTTCATTTCAATATATCTAAATAAATAAAATGTATTTAAAGTCTAAATAAAAATGTGTTTAAAGCATATCTGACATTTTCTTGTTGTTTGTGTTGGTTTTTATTTGTATAAGTAGTATTTATTTTTTGATACAAGATTTAATTTAAGGTTAAGTTAAATGTCAAAATTTTCAATCTTCGTTTTATTATGTTTGTTGTGTAGGATAAAAAATATTGTGTGCTACATGGTAGGAAAGTTCTTTTCCAGTCCTCAGGAAGTATCCAGCCTCGACTACGTCTCCGCTGTATACATATCCTTCGGACCGGAAAAGTACAACTTTCCTACCTAGCAGCACAAATAACTATTCCCTGAACTTCTGTATCTTTTACATGTAAATTTGTGTTATTATACATATTAGCAAGATTTTCATTTTTCCTTCGGGAGATATTTTTTTTAGTCACTTGCGGCCCGTTAGTAATGCTACAAATATTCATGTGGCTCTCGGGCAAAAAAGTTTACTCACTCCTGTTCTAGTGCTACGCGACAACTGGGCGATGGTCATCTGAGTAGAAATATTTCAATCTATAATATACAAGAATGTGCTGAAAATAGAGCAAGTGGTAAAAGTATTTAATTAAATGGTTTGGAATGTAATTGAAAATTTATTTAATTTGCATATCAAACTGACATTTTTTCACAAATAGTGCAGAGAACGATATGCACGTTAATATGATGGCATTGGTGGTATCTATGTAAATGTTTTTAATTTTAAATCACTATGAGCAAAAATATTTGCATTTAAAAAAGTAGCAAATATTAGTTGTTCTCGCAGCGTTAATATTAGACGTTTATTCGTAATGCAAAATTGGTCAAATACAAAACAATTCCTATCCAAGTACCGTAATACAATTTTATTAAAATTTGGTTAATCTTTTGAGACAGGGAAAATTAGTTGGAAACTATTTTGGAACGTATATATTTGATCTAGGTTCTATATAAATGTCACCCTCAGATGGTTAGTGTTTAGTAAACAAATATACGTGGGTTTAACTACCACTAATAGAACAACTTTAACCACATAACTTTCGAGTGGTTGAAAATCTCTTAAGCTGAAAATCTGCTTTGGAAACTGCGGCTTGAAAACTAGCACCTTTCAAACACAAATTCAATAGTAATTAATACATGAATGTTACTAAAACAAATTTAATTATTGTTTCTATTCTTATTTCCAATAAAATATATTAAATTTCCATTTGAATAGAATGGTTATTTCATAGTTTATTATAATTAATTTAACGAGCACAATATTACGAAATAATAAAACAAATCACTGGCTATTAAAAAATCTGCTTTTCTCAGAATGTCTGTTTTAAAATTAATTTTCCATCCAGGGAAAACACTGATATATCATTAGGTATTTTAGTTTAGTTTTTAAACTAAATAAATACTTCAAAAATGTTTTTGACAGATTTATTAAATGATTAATGGCTGGTTCCACCAATATTTAATTGGGAATTAAATAAAAATTAAATTAAAATCAACATTTTTATACGTACAAAATATAAATTTAATTATGTTTATTTCCCAATTAAATATTCGTGCAGCCGGCCATATTAAAATACTAGATATCCACGTACTTTGAAGGTAATATATTAGTATTTCTTTTACTTAGATGATAACAGGACCAGATTTACAGTATTAAGGACACCGTTTCTTTTAAATTGCCGAGATCATTTTAATGTTGGTGTTGGGGTAACAAATAATAAAATCATTAAATTTTTATTTGTATTGAGTTGCAAAATAATATTCTTTCATGAAAAACAGCAGCCAAAGTTATATACTTTTACACTAATCTAAAAATTTTATAATTTCTACATTTTTTAATTATTCGCAAATCTTATATATAAAAGTAAAAGAATGACCGATAGGCAAATCTACACCGTTTTACATATCGACGCCAAATTTTGTAGAGATGTCTTTTCAGCTTCATGACGTGTCGAAGAATTTGTTAAGAGTTCAAGATATTGCATAGTTTTTTTTTTATAATAAATTTTCAAAGTTTACAAAAGAACAGCATTGGCATTAGTTTTAAGAGCGGACTTTGTAATAGAGTCAAAATGTCAATCTAATATTTTCATTCAAAAATAAATATAAAGTATAAATAAATGATTTTCAGGAAATTTTATGTGTTTTCTGTATATTTCAGCCGAATTCATAACCAAATGGTTTTGGTTTTGGAAAAATTGCAAAACATTCGCAACGGCCGTCATTTTAGAAATATTTAAATAAAACTTTATTCAGATGTTTTTCAAATGTGAAATTGAGTTAATTTATATTTTAAACCCCGTAGAACACGAATTGTGTTAATTTGAAATTAATTTAATCGTTGAGGAGTTGAGGGTAAAATAAAATACAATTTTATTGGGGCCAATTTTTCCCAAAATTTCGATCTTATTTTCTGCAATCCCTAAGACCTTTCTGAATTTTTTAAAGTATTTATATATCAAATAGACCCTCCAGGGTTCGCTTTTGCAAGATATAACACTATCTTTAACCGAAATCGAGATATTGACCGATTTTTAACTTCACATTTTTAGCCAAAAATATACAATATTAAACCCGGCTTTGAGAAGTTTTTAATTGAAAATTCAACCAGCTTTATAATATATATATATATATATATATATATATATATATATATATATATATATATATATATATATATATATATATACCGGGTGTTCACTTTTTTTATAGGACATAGGAAATACAATGTTAAAATTTTCATTATGCGATAGTTCGTTCCCTATGAATTTGAGAACAAAAGTGTAAATACAAAAAAGGTTCAGAATTAAAAACTGCATCGAACAAGCTTCAATTTATTGATATAATTCGTTCCTGTCAAGAAATAAACGTAAAATAAAATTTATAATTTTTAGCTATTTACAGTGTGCCATGGAAAACAAAACATTTGTCATTGTCATTATTACAAAGAGGAATAACACTTCCTTTTTCATTAAAAAGGTTTATAATTCTGCTAATAGTCCCACGTGCAGGAATAGGTCGAGCCTGAAATAAGGCACTAAATAAATCCCTCACTTGATTTAACGAATTACCAGCCAAATACCATTTTATCCATTAAATTTTTTCAGAGATAGTAAATGTATCCATAATTACTGATAAATAATTTAAATGAAGGCAATAATTATTAAATCTTTACGATAATAACAAATGTCATCTGTCAAACTCAAGTACGACTGTTTGAATTATATGTTTTGTTTTCCATGGCACACTGTAATTAGCTAAAAATTATAACTTTTATTTTACGTTTATTTCATGACAGGAACGAATTATATCAATAAATTGAAGCTTGTTCGATGCAGTTTTTATTTATGAACATTATTCGTATTTACACTTTTGTTCTAAAATTCATAGGGAACGAACTATCGCATAATGAAAATTTTAACATTGCATTTCCTATGTCCTATAAAAAAAAGTGAACACCCGGTATATATATATATATATATATATATATATATATATATATATATATATATATATATATATATATATATATATAAATTAACCCTCTAAAGTTTATTTTTATAAAAATAAACACTATCGAAATCGTGTTATTGAATTTTTGGCCGATACTAAACATGTAAACATGCTGACATGATCTTTTCACATTTTCACAATTTATTAAGAATGTAAACATGTATTTTTGGAGACTCGTAACTCCGGAAATGTTTGAAATATTTTCAAATCAACACTAAAATCGTACTGTACGGGGTTGAAATATAAAATGACTCGCGGTTGCGAAGTCTGCGGGTATCAACTAGTAGTTTTATATAAATTGAAAATTTAAACACGGAGAATAAATTCTTACTTAATGAAGAAAAATTATACGAGTTTATATTCCATTTTTGAGTATAAACACGCTCTTTCTGACATGTTACGTGATTTTTTAATCCACAGATGACTTTTGGGACATTCTGGCATAATTAATCTGTCCTGCTAATTCATTTTATTGCTGAAATAGATATATGAGGGTTTTACAAAAAAATTACACATTCTTCTTTTCTCCGTATCCTAAAAATCACCTACGGATTAAAGAATCTCATAACATTTTTTTTTATTAAATAGTTGGCTTTTGTCGTCCAAACTTAGACAATATTTAGCCAGATACATTAGTGTACTAGAGAAGATGATTATGACTGAAACAGGGGACACAAGATGGGACGAGGTGTTGCCAGTGAGGTCCGTCACGGCTGGATCTTTAACGAATAGGAGAGTGACCATGGTAAAAGAAAACAAGTGTTATGAGAGAGTTACTGAAAATGAAGCAAAGAGTATTTTATACTTGTTTGTTAACAGAGAGCAGAAATTTAATCAGATATATAAAGCTTAATTTTAAGCTTTATTTTATTTCCAAATAAATCGGAGATTCGGCACTGATTAATTATTTAAGTAATAAACTTAGGCCCAATATTTTCATCACCGGTTAAACAGTCAGTTAATTTAATTGTCGGTTATAACAATAATGTGGCAACGCAAGTTTGACAATTTATGGTATAATAATCGAAGTTAAGTTTTTCTTTTTACTGGTCGTTAAAGTTAACAGTCTGTTTAACCGGTGATGAAAATATCGGGCCTTAATAATTTAAATTAGAGATGCAACGATCTTCTTCCTCGGCCTCTTTAGTAATACTTTCCTAATTCGAAACGGATTTGTGTGTCGACAAATAAATATTTCCGATTCCGATATATCAGTATCGGTTGCATCCCTAATTTAAATACACTTGCAATAATTATTATAAAGTATGTAAACTTATACAGCATTTTGTTATTAATTTATTTTTTTATAAATATTTTTGAAACATCATATTCCTCAAGAACATTTAGATTCACAACGGTATCAGTTTGAGATGAAAATTTATACTAGTAACGTCACATCTATCTTTTCAAACTTTATGGGACCATAACTCGTTTATTAATAGGAATTTATCACCGGTTTGTCACCAATAGTCTTACTTTTATTTTGACTATCAGATGAAACTATAAAAATGGTGGAATAGATTTTTTATATTATGATGTCTAATGACCATTCGCACAGCTTATAGTTAAATTGTTAACCGTTGGTTAAATTGACAATATCGTAGCGGAACGAAATGTCAAATGACTCAAATGTGTTGTTAAATATTACTGTCAAAATTTCGATATGTACTTTTTTTTTTAACCTGTAGTTGATATTAACTATAAGCTGTGCAAAGGGCCATAAAGTGTTCAGTGTCTTTAAAATTTTATATTAATAATTGAAGAGCTACGGGGAAAAAGATGAATGTCTCAAAATGGCTTTTTTTCATTACGCGAATTTTAAAGTTTGTAACCTTATTTTTGAAACAAGATACTGTATTCAATCTTAGTCAAAAACTCAGATTGGACATTATTATACCCACAGTTGGGTCGAGTTTCAATTTATATGGGACCTAATAGAATTTTATCAGTTTGACTACCGAATCTACTAAGCAAAAATGCTTAGACCGTCATCCTCTTTCGATCCTGTATCTTGGGACTGTTACCGTTTTTCCTTTCTTTGAATATACCATTTGAAAACCCCATCTTCAATCTATTAGTAGGACCAGTCATCGCATTTTGCGAGAAAATGGACATTCATCCTTTTTACCCCTGGCTCTTGAATTCCAAATACTTCCCTATGAAAAATGACACTGTTTTTTTTAGGACATTTACTATGTTCATTAACCTAGTGTTCATTGCAGGTATTATTGATTTTTATATTCTGAATGACTGACTGTAACAATACATAAATGAAAAAAAAAAAATTGGAATAACAAAAAATTTATCATCCACAAAAACAATAGTGTAACAGCAAAAATTAATCAATGTAATTGCAAGGGATAAAATTTTCACTATTCAGTCGAACCAATTTAGCATACCTGTAAAAATTTATTGAACTGGAAAAAAATTGTTAAAAAATCCATTAATTTCTTTTTTGTTGAAAACATAAAATTTTCTACAAACAGTTCAACATATTTTTATACAGATTTACAATACATTAATTATCATTCATTATACTGTATTCTAACTTGAAGAATTACTAGATACTCGTTATTATAATTTATCCTGAAACAAAGAATCTTTATATTTTTTTCATATTGTTAGTTTTGGTTTTATGAACATGAAAAGTCATTTTAATTAAAATTTATATTTATTATAGGTAAAATGAATGGAAAGATAATATTCTTATTACTTCAATTGAATTGAATGCTGGAAATTTCAGTTGCGATATGAAAGCTTGAGTGTTAAAATGAATGCGTGATATTGACAGATGGAGTGAAAAGCAAATGAATTGTTATGATCGAATACTTAGTGAAGAAATGTGCAAGATTGAAACTGACATATGAAAGTAAATGAAGCGAAAGAGATACGTCGCAAGCAGTGAACTTGTCACAAGGAGATCGACTTTGGATTCCATTATTTTATCAAACGAGTTTTCCTTGTTTTACTCTTAAAAAGAAAATTAGTAACGATTTTATTTTAAAATACTGTCAAATATCAAGAACTTACTTTAATTTATCTTTTGGTCACAAGTATTACTTATACATATTTATTTGTTAACCCTTAAGTGGTGACGTGGTTGATATTTAAGATAACTGGCACTAGTGACCTGAAATCTCTCTGGATCCCGTTGATTTCGCATTTGAAAAAGGTAAGTAACTGCTTTATATTTTTCTATTAAAGGAAAATATGAAATTTAGTCAGTCTGGTAGTTTTTAAACAAATTTATTAGTGCTTTTTACTTTTGCTTACGACTCACTAACTATGATTTGAAATTTCATCACCTTGGTTTTGTTATTTCATGTTTGGTTAGTTAAGGTTAATTAAATAAAATTATTTATTCGCTTCTATTATCTATCATTTCACATACACAAACACAAAAACTTAACGTTCCGGAAGCTTAGTATATGCTATCGAACCATTGTGCTGATAGACAACGACTCAAATAGTTTGATATCTATTTGAATGGACCTCTTCTCACTGTGAATTTCCCACAGTATTAACAATACTCCGATATTACACATATTCAGTTTTGTATTGTAGTATTCCTCGTTTGTGTAACAGTACCTACATACATAATATGTATGTATACACGAGGTATCTATTTTATATACATTTTTTACTAACTGCAATCCAAACACCTTAATTTAATTTTTATTTGTACTTCCAAATGAAACTCATCTCAACTAGTCGTTTTAGGCTCGTGTTAGGACCTTTTGGATATCTTCTATTGTTTTAAAATGGAGTGAAAGGGAACTATCAAACAGCTTTGGAGATTGATAAATTTACTTAACGACCAAAAAGAAAATAAACATTCAGTAATATTTAGACACTCAAAGTGTAAGCATTAATAAATAAATTGTTATCGTTTATATGTACATTCTATAGTTTTACAATTTAAATAACACTTTGCATTAGTAAATAACACTTTACATTAGTAATTATAAATGAATTGAACGAGATCAGATGAATAAGGACCATGTTATCTAGGATTTCATCGAGGCAGGATAAAAGTAAAACACGGTCTGTAATTAATAAGCCAGAGAGTTGCTACAACAAATGTAAAAAAAAAACAGTCATTACTTTATTATCGGATTTCGTGCGTACCTACTGCTACTAGAATTGCTTGGAAAATATAGAAATTAGAAGAGCTGTTAAATCTGAGAAAAATATTTGTAACGAGTAAGTTGATGTTTCTGTTTCACCCTTACTAAACATATAAATACCTACCTGTACAAAATTCTTGTATACTCAGTCTGGTGATGTCCGAAAAGACGAAACAGCCGTCATAAGTTTGAAATAAAGTGAAAAAACCAAGAATCTGTGTTTTAATTTAAATGTTTCATCTAATATTAATAATTATAATTATATATAATAACATATAAGTTGTCAGGTTTTGTTTATAAATCTACGTCATTTGAAATGCAAATCTTCTAATGCAACCAACGTAAAAAATCCCGAGTATTTACTATTTGAATAATAAATCAATTTCATTTAATAAATTTATGGAGAAAACGACATAAAAATATAAACTCTGCGAATGTTCACAGAGGCCTAGCCTCCCAAAAGTGCAGTTTATAAATCTAGACTATTAAAGACAATTATTCTGGAAGAACTATTTACAGTCGAACTTCGATAACTCAAACCATGACTTGTCACAAAAAAAGTTCGAGTTATCAAGACTTCGGGTTATTAAATAAAATGCATATGTATAAATATTATTTATTTATGTATGTATGTATTTATTCGAGTCAAAATCACTTACCTTATGATATATAGAGATTGATATATGTATAGAGATCAAAGTTATAAACATCATTTTAGTGTAAAAATGTCAGTTATTTGTGATTGACGAGAGAATTTTTTATTTCGATTTTCAATAAAAAAAGTTTCAATATTATTTAAACCATTGTACAGGGAATCGGTTGTATGTTCATTGGTTTTTAAATACAAACGCAAAACGCTCAACGAATTTTCAACCAACTCGTTGGAAAGTGGTTGCTGCAAATCATCTTCCATCATATCACTTTCGCTGTCATCTGTATTGTCGAGCTCTACAGATACGGATTGAGATTTGTAGAGCTCGACAATATCTTCATCTGTGGGAAACTCCGAAGTAAGAGTATCATCATCCACATGTATAAAATAATTTAAGGTGACACCTTCTAGTGTAATTTTGACATTTTTCCAAACTTCATATTCCAATTGCAATTGAAATTCTTCCTCACGTTTTTCATTCATACGTTCACTTATGAAAATCAAAGGAATTTCATCATCTTCCTCAGAATACTAACCAAAGCCGGCTTTTTTAAAACAATTAGAAATTGTCTCAGGCTTAACCTCGATATTCCATGTATTGGTTATATCATCAACACAGTTCATTAATGTAATGTTAGTTTGTTTGTTTTCTTCAAAACATTTGATAGTTTGATTTTACATTTTGTATGACACCTTGATCAAGTGGTTGCAACTTAGATGTCATAATAGGGGGAAAAAAGCAAGTTTGATAAATTTTAATTTTTGTTGGATGTCTTTAATTAACAAAGTATATATTTGAGCTTTAATAGTGCAGAAACCGAACTGCCTCCATCATCATGTTATAAAAACATCGGTTACAAAATCACGTAATTAGTGGATTTCCCCCAGAATTCGACTTATTGAAGCTGGCGCCAAATATTCTGTTCGAATTATAAAGATATTCGAGTAATCGAAGTTCGAGTTATCAAGTAAAAATTACCCATAATTCTTACTCTTGGCGCTAGTGCCAACCAGTTTGATTCGAGTTATCCAAAATACGAGTTATCGAAGTTCGACTTACTGAAGTTCGACTGTATTTACCAATATACTGGAAATTATTATATTTTCTTTTTCACATCGAGGTTGCACTTTATAATATTTAGATGCCATATTCTAAAGGTGCGTGAACTTGGCACATAAAGTGTGGGTGCAAAATCTGAAATTTTGCAAATATTTTGCACCCAATTTGCACCTATTTGCACCCAACAATTTTTTAAACTACCTTCATTAGTTCAAAAGTTATAAACAATTAAAAAAAATTGTGCCAACTTCACGCCAGCACAAAAAAATATTCGGAATCAAAATTTTTATTTACCAATAATTTGCAGCCAATTTGCACTCATTTGCACCATAAAAAAATTTTTGTTGTCTTTTTAAACAATAAAGTTATTAACACTTATTTTTTTAATTGCCAGCACAAAAAGTGTTCAAATTTTGTAATTTTTTAAATGGAATAATTAGCACCCAGTACAACAAAATTTGCACCCTAAAAATTATTTCCCTATCTTTATTATTTCTAAAGTTATAGACAATTACATTATTTTTCTGATAACTTCCCACGAATGTAATTGCAGTGCATCAAAGTCATTTATTATAGATTGTTATGAGGGTGCAAATTACGAAATTTATTTATTATTATTAACTAGAGTATGATACAATTTGCACCCTAAAGATAATGTCATTTCAACCTGTATTTATTTATATAATAACGTTCAAACATAGAAGTATAAAATACATCGGTATATATTGCAACAATGCCATTTATTATGGATTGTCATGAGGGTGCAAATTACAAAATTTATTTATTATTATTAACTAGGGTAGGATACAATTTGCACCCTAAAGATAATGTCATTTCAACCTGTATTTATTTAAATAATAACGTTCAAACGTAGAAGTATAAAATACATCGGTATATATTCCAACAATGCCATTTATTATGGGTTGTTATGAGGGTGCAAATTACGAAATTTATTTATTATTATTAACTAGAGTATGATACAATTTGCACGCCAAAGATAATGTCATTTGAAGCTGTATTTATTTATATAATAACGTTCAAACATAGAAGTATAAAATACATCGGTATATATTGCAACAATGCCATTTATTATGGATTGTTATGAGGGTGCAAATTACAAAATGTATTTATTATTATTAACTAGGGTAGGATACAATTTGCACCCTAACGATAATGTCATTTCAACCTGTATTTATTTAAATAATAACGTTCAAACGTAGAAGTATAAAATACATCGGTATATATTCCAGCAATGCCATTTATTATGGGTTGTTATGAGGGTGCAAATTACGAAGTTTATTTATTATTATTAACTAGGGTAGGATACAATTTGCCCCCTAAAGATAATGTCATTTCAACCTGTATTTATTTAAATAATAACGTTCAAACGTAGAAGTATAAAATACATCGGTATATATTGCAACAATGCCATTTATTATGGATTGTTATGAGGGTGCAAATTGCAAAATTTATTTATTATTATTAACTAGTGTAGGATACAATTTGCACCCTAAAGATAATGTCATTTCAACCTGTATTTATTTAAATAATAACGTTCAACCGTAAGAGTATAATTTACATCGGTATATATTGCAACAATGCCATTTATTATGGATTGTTATGAGGGTGCAAATTACAAAATTTATTTATTTTCATTAACCAGGGTAGGGTACATTTTGCACCCTAAAGATAATGTCATTTCAACCTGTATTTATTTAAATAATAACGTTCAACCGTAAGAGTATAATTTACATCGGTATATATTGCAACAATAATAATAATAAATAATAAATATTCATTTTCTGAGGACATAATACAATTATGTATAGAAAATGTCAGGGTGTACATTACATTGAAGATTAAAATTTTTAGAATACAAAAAAGAAAGAAATCTATTTTACAGTCATAAACTCGTTTAGGTTATAAAAACAATGTTGCAGAAGGAATAATTTTAAATCATTTTTAAATTTCTTTTCAGTTTCCAATGCTTTAAGTGACTCAGGTAATTTATTGAATATTTGTAAACCAGCTCTGTCGGGAGAGTGTTTAACGACTTTTAATTTAGTTCTTGGAATAAAAAAATTGTTTTTGTGTCTAGTGTTGTGATCGTGAAGATCTTGTATTAAAGGGTAGGAGAGTTTATTTTTATAAATCAGATGACGAATCCTCACTCAAATTGATAGAAACAAACTGTTTTCTGCTTGTTAAAAAAGAGAATATCCAATTTGATGCAACCCCTCGTATACCTATGTGCTCAAGTGCCATTTATTATGGATTGTTATGAGGGTGCAAATTATGAAATTTATTTATTTTTATTAACTAGAGTAGGGTACAATTTGCACCCTAAAAATAATTATTTATTTAAATAATAACGTTCAAACATAGGAGTATAAATTACATCGGTATATATTGCAACAATACCATTTATTACAGATTGTTATGAGGGTGCAAATTACGAAAGTTGTTTATTATTATTAACTAAGGTAGGGTACAATTTGCACCCTAAAAATAATAACATTTCAATATGTATTTATTTAAATTAATAATAGTGTTCAAGGTCAGACACAATATTTATATTAAATTATATCGCTGAGTTTGTAAACTCCCATGAGAACGGTAGAGTTCCCAATCTATATACGTAGATTGAATGGGTTGTAATTTAATAGAAGCGGATTTTACTCTACGAAGTTTGGATGGTGTAATGATTTAATCTGTATTTTTATTGGGATTGTATATGGAATAAATATTATGTTTATTCTTATATTGATTATTATGAATCTTACCGAATTACATTTTTTTAATGTCGCCCTATCCAGTGTGTAATAATAAATAAAAGCCAGACGAATAGTTAGCGTTATTTTAGGATAGCTGCCCGATATTGCAAACAATAGCTGTAAAATTATTTAATACAACAAATTGAGCAATATCAATTTCAACTTAAAATTCGTTGTTCTATGTTTGAACGTTATTATTTAAATAAATACATGTATGCAATTGTACCCTACCCCAGTTAATAATAATAAATAACTTTTGTAATTTTCAGCCTCATAACAATCCATAATAAATGACATTGTTGCAATATATACCGATGTAATTCATACTCCTCCGTTTTAACGTTATTATTTGAATAAATACAGGTTGAAATGACATTATCTTTAGGGTGCAAATTGTACCCTACCCTGGTTAATAAAAATAAATAAATTTCGTAATTTGCACCCTCATAACAATCCATAATAAATGGCATTGTTGCAATATATACCGATGTAAATTGTACTCTTACGGTTGAACGTTATTATTTAAATAAATACAGGTTGAAATGACATTATCTTTAGGGTGAAAATTGTACCCTACCCTAGTTAATAATAATAAATAAATTTTGTAATTTGCACCCTCATAACAATCCATAATAAATGGCATTGTTGCAATATATACCGATGTAAATTATACTCTTACGGTTGAACGTTATTATTTAAATAAATACAGGTTGAAATGACATTATCTTTAGGGTGCAAATTGTACCCTACCCTGGTTAATAAAAATAAATAAATTTCGTAATTTGCACCCTCATAACAATCCATAATAAATGGCATTGTTGCAATATATACCGATGTAATTTATACCTCAAAGTTGGATCGTTATTATTTAAATAAATACCGGTTGAAATGATATTATCTTTAGGGTGCAAATTGTACCGTACCCTAGTTAATAAAAATAAGTAAATTTCGTAATTTGCACCCTCATAACAATCTATAATAAATGGCATTGTTGGAATATATGCCGATGTATTTTATACTTCTACGTTTGAACGTTATTATTTAAATAAATACAGGTTGAAATGGCATTATCTTTAGGGTGCAAATTGTATCCTACCCTAGTTAATAATAATAAATAAATTTCGTAATTTGCACCCTTATAACAATGCATAATAAATGGCATTGTTGCAATATATACCGATGTATTTTATACTTCTACGTTTGAACGTTATTATTTAAATAAATACAGGTTGAAATGACATTATCTTTAGGGTACAAATTGTATCCTACCCTAGTTAATAATAATAAATAAATTTCGTAATTTGCACCCTCATAACAATCTATAATAAATGACTTTGATGCACTGTAATTACTACACTCGTGGGAAGTTATCAGAAAAATAATGTAATTGTCTATAACTTTAGAAATAATAAAGATAGGGAAATAATTTTTAGGGTGCAAATTTTGTTGTACTGGGTGCTAATTATTCCATTTAAAAAATTATCAAATTTGAAAACTTTTTGTGCTAGCAATTAAAAAAATAAGTGTTAATAACTTTATTGTTTAAAAAGATAACAAAAAATTTATTATGGTGCAAATGGGTGCAAATTGGGTGCAAATTATTGGTAAATAAAAATTTTGATTCCGAATATTTTTTTGTGCTGGCGTGAAGATGGCACAAATTTTTTTAATTGTTTATAACTTTTGAACTAATTAAGGTAGTTTAAAAAATTGTAGGGTGCAAATAGGTGCAAATTGGGTGCAAAATATTTGCAAAATTTCAGAATTTGCACCCACACTTTATGTGCCAAGTTCACGCACCTATATTCTAATTCAAATTCGAGTAATTATTTTTTTATTCACGATATGCAAGCAATTTCTTTTACAAGTTCCCATTGAATGCTAATATAATAGATCCCTGAGGCTGGCACAACCATTCCGGCGCAATCATACGAAATCAATCAGAAAATTTAGTACTCATTAATTACTCAAAAAAACTTTAAGTATCGGTGTGAGCTAACACAGAGCGAAGCGATGGGTAATTAATTAGTATTAATGGTTACTAAATTTTCTGATTGATTGAAACATATTGATCCACACCTAGGTACGTATATTTTAAATCTTCCCTACATTCCTTGTTTTGAACTTTTCATTGTCTTCCACTCCAATCACCATGAGTCAGTGGAAACAACAACCTTTCCATCCAGACATATCTCGTACATCCCAATCTTCGTGCACAAGCATGCAACGTACATAGTGATTGAAACGGAAACAAGCACGCCATCGGATTCGTCGATGTGTTAGCCTGTGAGGTGTAGGTCATGAATGCAATCAGTACCGCACACCGAGCAAACGTAAACGGTCGATGGATATACGTTTGTGTAATTACAATGAATTGTTTTCCAACCACAACTAGCAAACGCCGCAAATGATGAAGAACAACGTGCTCTGCAGACACTGAATTGAAAGTTAATTAGGGAATTGGATAAATAAAGATTAAAGAAAACATTAAAGCTGTTTGATATGGTATTTAATTCAATATTATAAAATTTAAGTATTTACGAGTATTTTTTCATTATCGTGTAGTCATCGTGGGACACTATTTTCAGCATTAAAGTAGGTACTATGTAATAAAACATACCTTTGCGTCTATACAGCTGCCGCAGTTTGTCCTTTCTAGCCGGACTCACCGAGCCGCAGGGTTTGCCCACTGCCGTACTGCCAACTGGATTTCAGTCATTACTACATTTATGTAAGTTTATACTCACACCGACAAAATTAGGGGAACAACAAGGATAGATATTTAAGACTTTTATCTTTGTTATGTTAGTTCTACAAGTATTACAAATAACAAATGACGATATAACACCTAAACATAGCCACCTACTAAGGATTGATTATCATTTATCGAGTTGTTACATATTGCTCGGAGTTTAGTTTTATTGAATATGAAGGTTTCATTAATACGTACTCACTATAGAGCATAAGTTAACAATCATTTCTGCTTTTGTTCTTGTTTCAATTCAAAATTTGAAGTAAAAAGATGGGCAATTATTTTTTTTAATTAATAATTAATCCTATATAAATAATGAAAAATTTAGTTTTTAATTGGTCTTTGCAGTGTGAATTTGTCACTACCAATTTCAGTAAATAAATGATAAAAAAAACATCGCAGAAAAACTGGTGTATTAATCCGAGTTGATTTAGGAAAATTTGTATGTGTAATGTTGCACTTGGTAATATTGGATTGACATTTATTCAATTATTTGAACGTTTATGTCATCTCTACCAACCTTCTAAAACAAAAAAATGGTTAGTGAAATGAAGTTTCTTTCGATACGCTATTGCGTTTTGTAATGACACCATTATGAACGCAAAATATAAAAAAATGATTGCGTGCTTCCCATATAAAACACAGCAAATGTTAAAATTTGGTAGGTACTTAATATATTTTTATCCATTTTACTCTTCTTTAATGGAAGTCATTTATATTTATATCTGGTCGCATTACACATGTGAGAATAAATTTTCCATTAACTATTAAATGATGCATCCAAAAAATCCCTTTTTGATATTTAAATTTATGGAAAGTTTAATAACAGTACTCATAATGGGTGATAAATAATGGAAAAGAGAAATTTTCCCATTATATTGGTTATAAAATTTATCTGCATCATAATGATAATCTGTATCAAAATGAAAAGAAAATCTGGATCATAATGATAATCTGTATCGAAATGAAAATCTGTAATAATAAATGTTATTTAATTATAGAAGACATTAAACTTAATAAGCATATTAAAGCATAGGAGTAAAAAAAAGTTGAAAACGCTGGAAATTACCAAACATAAATTAAAAATTTGTCTGGTGGTCATTATCAATATAGAGTATATTTTATAAACTGTATTACAATTTTTTTCAAGTTCAAATGCAGTCTACACGTCAATACAAAATATACTAATAGGAAACATTTCATTTTTACCTCCCTGATAACTTTTTTTCACAATTTTGTTTTTTTACTCATTTAGTAGTAAGTAAAAGATTGTGAATAAAAATAATAATTACTTGCTAAAAGTTCGTGTTAATTTTAAAAGAACTAATAAAATTATTCTTTGGTTGTATTATTACAAACTATTACATAGATTTAGCACCCAAACGTTTTGTAAATACGACAAATCATCAAAAATACGCCTTCGCTCTCACTTCAATGTGATAAAGAAAATTTGTGATATATCATGGATTCAAACTGTACAACGTTTGAGAGGGTCTATACGTTTATTTTTACAACCAAAACATTACCGTTTTAGCACATATTTAAACCACAGAGGTATTGCAACGTATAATAAATTGGACCTTATTGCTTAGGTAGCGTGCGTGCATTCGATGCCAATGAGTCTCGAATGCACGCGATCGACGTCGCTGGTCGAACGTTTCGAGAACGTAAACTTCTCGGAAGGCGGCGACGTAATTGCCGCTCGCCGCAGGCGGCTGACGTATGCGCGTCGTGACCGTTGTACTGGAATGTACGCGAGATTGTCTAGAACAATTCAGAGCTACAAAAGGCGGTACTATGAGGAAAAGAGGGCAGTTCCGTTAGTGAAGTCGAACAGTTTAGTTGACGACTTGAGTTCAGTTAGCTGACGGTAGACATGGTGATATAAATAAATAATGGTATAAATATAGTGATATAAATATAGCGTAGACAGTCTACATCTACAACCGACCGGCAGTATAATAGCGCATTCAGCTGGTAGCACCAGTGTACAGTTCGAATTTTTTTCGTGCGGCGCATTCGACTGGGCTGCACTGTTCTAATGCATCCAAATATCTGCATTCGGCTGGTTCGCACGATTCGAGTGCAGCTCGAATTTTACATTCAGCTGACAAGCGCGCACGCTCCAAGTTCGCATATTCTTGCACTGTACTTTTTGACGGTGCGTGTAGTAATGTCTCTCTCTTCATCATTTTCGGAGCAAATGCGCATTCGCTCCGTGCGATGCACTGGCGTAGTTCGAATCGCCCGAAGTCCGGGTGATTGTTGTCCGTACTTTTTTATCGTTTAATATACTTTTTTTTAATTAATAATAATTCTCTAGTTTTTACACCACCCAAATAAATAAACGTTAGACTTAGAATCACAAACGCAACCACAATACCTCTACGCAATGTACATGTGAAAACATAATGAATTAATAGGGATTCATCGGTAGCAGTGGAAACATTTTCCTGTATTTTGGTCGCCTGGTAATGGCGCTTACGTTGATTGATATTTACAGATTTGAATGTTTATCTGCGTGAATAGCTCGAGCAATTGCAGACGAGGGACAATGCTGGTCGTAGAACATTGCGAATATTCCAGCTATTGTCCCTACAGTTGATTTTGTTATTTGTTTGAAATGAAAGCGTTGTGTTGCACGATTGGGATTGGATTGTTTGGAAGCAAATGTTTGTGTACATAAAACGGAATATCTATGAGCTTTGTGTATTCGTTCATATAATTTTATATGAGTGGGCAAAACAAGTAGAAAAATGAGATTTTGAACAGTATTAGCTATACAACAAATGCATGTACCGATTATAAATGAACAATAGAATATGTCCATCAGATTACAAAATTTTCCTCTGAATTAAATATTTGTGAATGCGCATAAACTTTTTTCGCGCTACTGATTCATTTTTCTACACTTTTCAGCCTTGTTTATAGTTACGTTCAGATAAATTACTGAACTGACAGTGTTCGTTATGATTCATAACATTATCAGGTATGAACATTAAACAAATTTAATTTATATTACCTTTTCTCACTAAAATAATAATATTTGGTATTTTATTTTACAAATACAATACAATTTTGATAAATTCTTAGTGAAACGTGATGAATCACTATGGTATATGGTAATATATGTAATATCAATATCCTACGAGTTACAGGCGGGGGTAGTCCAGTGTCGTATCTAGTCCGGATGTTAAGGGCAAAAATTTGCCTCCACCCTGCAATCTGGATGCATATGTTACTTAGACCATACCCTACCGATAAAGTATCCATTTTTATCCTGAACAAAACTATTTGTGATTTTTGGAGAATTTTTGGCTTCCTTGGCCGATTGCGCAAGAACGCTACGTTATACCGGAAAATAGCCCTAATGAAAGTTGTAGCGCGTTCAAAGAACTATCGAAAGGGGGCTCAGGGACATGTCTTTGGCTATCAGAGACCCATTGACACGGAAGTTTCTAAAGGGAATCGTAAGTATGCTGAGCCGCCCTGCGCGAGAGATACCCATTGTTACATCAATTAAAGCAAGCCGTTTGATTTATAGGTTACACTGCAACCTTTGCAGGGCCCGTACTCTACCAATTATGAGGTGTAGCCACACGGAAATGTCTCCAAAATTTTCTCCAAAGCACGACAGTTCAAGATAAAAATGGATACGTTATATGTAACCAAACTTCTTTTTTGCACTGCATCATCAAATACGCATTACAATTAATATGAAAAAGATTCAGCCTTGCAAATTCATTGGCTTGCGCATCACTGCGACGTTAGAAAACCGCGCCAATGAGGTATACAACCCGCTATAACCATTCATAAGTAGGGTATGGTCTAAGCAACATATGAATTAAACGGCTTGCTTGCATCATAAAATGCGGGGTGGACGCAAATTTTCGCCCTAAACATTCCGACTAGATACGACACGGGCCTTCCCCCGACTGTAGCTCGTAGGATATTCATGTTACGTTAAAATGTGTATGGACCTTTTCGATAGAAAATTTATTTATTTTTAATTACAATGTTCAGCTTATTTGTCGCAGGACCATCCAGAATATATTGGTACAAAAAACGATTTTTTGAGCCATATTTAGGCAAAATTGGTGGTGTTCCAGAGGATGCGCGATTAGGAAAAATCAGTATGTCTAATAGAGGCCTACAATAAACCGTTTCCAATAGTTAAATCTTTTTCTCGATTTAAAACCATGTTAATCTTTCTGCGGACAAGGCATTTTGGAGGTTTTTTGCTGCCCAATGTGCTGAAAAGCGTAAAGTAATCTTCCTGACGACTGGCCTATTACCATCAGAAGCTAAAATTAAATTTATAAATGAAGTTACACATGTGACAAAGTTATATGAAAAAGTTTACTTTGTTCATTCTGCTGCAGTGTTAAGTACAACTGCGAGGCAAACTGCAGACAGTTAATAAATTAAAAATATACAATGTTAACAGAATCTATACTGGTTTTAGCAACAAAATATGGTGTGAATATTGACGCAAACTTTATACTGGATATCAATGAAGTCTTTTAATGTTATTTAAAATATTTTAATAAATCTTGTTACGGTGTTCAGTATCCGTTCTATAATTTATACTGTTACTATTATTTACTGAGTTTACATGCAGTTTTGAAACAGTTTTTAAAACGTTTTTGGTTTTGAAAACGCAATGTATACAGTGTCAAAACGGTTTTGAATTATTCCAAACCAAAACTAAAATTCATGGGTTGGGCTTGAAAACTAGTTTCAAAACTACTCATGTAAACACTTAAAATTCAGTTTAGATACTGCGCATGCGTTCAGAGCATAACGTTTCTGTCGTTTTGTGTTACTAACCTTCAAATATACTGACAGTTGTGTAGTTTTAGTGCATAGTGGTACGAAGTATAAAAAATAATTGGAATAATAGCAAAACGAAGTATTTGGAGTGAAGAAGATCTGACACTTACATCAGCTAAATACGAATGCGTCGAAACTGATTTCAAATCAATTTTTAAACTTGTTTTGCAAACTGCATATAAACAGTTTTGCATAATTTTGACTGAAAACAGAAACCATTTTCAAAACTGCATGTAAACGTAGTAAATATAAATGTAAATCATTTTCAAAAATTACTTTCTGAAGTTAATATTTTAACATTTTCAAAATCAAAATGGTGGTGAGAATTTGTACTATGTTTAGATAATGCGGTTTTGTCTGAATCTAAATTTCTACAGTTGTTTTTATAATTCTTCGTACGATTCCTAATATATTGTTTTGTTTGTCCAATATACTAAGCTCTTGATGGTAAGCAATTTATATTTGTATAATTATCTGCTTGGCATATGTATTGTTTTTATATTATAACATTTTGTTTCTACATGGTTTAATAAAAAAACTGAAACGTTTGCAAACAAGGAGTACCTATATTGATTTATTTTCCTTCATTTTATCCACCATCCGTTGATATTCTTCAAAATTTAGCTGGTATAATTTAATTTCATAATCCCAAGTCCAGTCCTGGCGAATAAAAATAAGGCTTTATCCTACAAATATTTTATATTTAAGGATGCTAATAAAAGATCTAAGTTTTCGACCTTGATGCACTTCCGGAAGCACCGTCATCTAAGAAAAACGATGCAAATAATGATTTTTTATAATATCTATCCGCACCATTTACTTTAACTTTAATCTAAAACATTTTTAATTACATCCAATATCATTTGTTTGCAGACATATAGGTAATTTTGATCCTCTTTAAAGTAACAGTACTATGCATTTCCAGTTAACTTACTTCATTATCTTGCACTACACTTATTAATTAGTAAAGCATTTAGCAACAGGGATCCAGAGCGTTATATGTTGCAAACACATCACTCTCGGGAAGTAATCAAACAACCCGGCCGTTCGTTTGATAAGCCTCTGTGCCATATTGTATCACATATGCACGCATAATCATCACTTTGCTATACGTGCGAAACTCTCATCAAAACAGGCACGCAGTAATTGAAAATCAAATATTATCCCGGCAAACATGCGCGAAGTGATAATCAACGATATTCGGGGTCGATATTTGCATTGCCCTGTCAAACGACATGGCTTCATAAATAAATTACTCTAACAACAACTGTTGACGGCCGCCAACTATGGTTAGCTCCATGCGGGAATAGTAAATATAAATCATAGAACGGATTTGCATGTAAATTATGTGATATTGACTGGAAATGGACGAATTATACAAAAGAATTCTACTCATACCCTGTTTGGATAATGATTTGAATTTTCACTTTGTTTACATATTCAATATGAAATTAATGAAATATGCTGCTACACGACACGGTTCACAAAAACTATATCCGGATCATATTCATGTAAATACACTTTTCATGCACGGATACGCACAAACTTTGTAATGAATATATTTTATCGCTTGTATCAAATTTATTCATGCAAATTTATATGCCAGCGAAATACGTCAAAGGAATAAGCACACTTTAATTTATGAATGTGAGTTATCTGTCAATATTTGAATAAACTGCAGTTAGAAAACATATCAATAAATATCGCACAAAATATAACTTGTTAATAAATTTATGCGGAGAGTAATTACTACATATAATTTTGTAGAGTATGTGAAGCAAAAATAGCATATACCTATCTATGTATTTTATTAAATCAAAATCAAGGACTTCCATTACCAATAATTATTATGTGAGTAAAGAAATATTCTATCAAGAAGCGGAAAGTCTAGCACACGAGGTGTTATTTCGGTGAGCTAATTTTCGTATGTAGAAAATATCTTACTCTTCGTCTCAAGTAAAATTTCTCCGTATATCTACTCCGCTACTAAACTCAGTAGAAGCTACAAACATTTAGTTTAGAACACCTGAATCGGACATGTTCAATTCTACTCACTGAACTTGCTAATAGAATAGGTGCTCAGCTGTGATTTTTGTGGTCCAAGAAACGATGTCTCAGCAGTTTACTTAGGTCTTAGAAGCTTTATCTGTACGAATACAGCGAGTATATATGTAAATGAGAGCTACGTGATTTTCATTAGTGGGAAGCCAGTAAAATCGTCAGTTTAGATAACTTAAAGATGATATTTATGTACATTTTAAATAAAAACAAAAAAATCTTGCCAACACCGACTTAAAAAATTGATTACTCCTCCGGCAGTTCTATTTGCATATTTCATACAAATTCTAAAAAGAAAGTTTCTTAATAAATATTCTATATTTTTAAGGAAATGAAATAAACGATTTTTCGTTTCACTGATTATTTTTTATTTCGATAACTATGGTTTCGCGTTTTGTTATACGAGTACAATATCATCTTCAGATCTACGGTATCTTAAAACATAAACTAGCTGCTCCAGGGCATCTGTGGTGGAAGTTGAATAATGAACAATTTTCTAAAATGTTATTAGGGATGAATTGTGCCGGTTGGTCTAGTCGTTGTGTATATTTTGGTTAATATTTAGAGAATTTTAACTGTTTCTCTGTAGCAGCACTTATGAAATTTAATTTTTATTCCTAAATCCATTAAATATGAAATTAAACATCAATTAAATCGAATAGAATACACAATAAAATATACTTTAACATAAAATGTTAAAAAATATATTTCACTGCGCATTTCCAATAAAAGTCAATTAAAACCAAAATTTAATCATCGTAGAAAGAATTTTTGTAAAGAATTCATGGACTTCACCGGGTTTTTAATCCAGGAGTATACACTCTTTTCAGAGCATTGAATATTCATCAGACTACGCGACACACTTATTGGTTGAGAAACCAAATCTTAGCAAACTTATATTATAAACTGTTTTATACAGCAACATTCAGAACCGTGAACTATTCATTTCTAAACATTGAAAAAAGAATTTTTGAGAAATCCATGAATTTTACAGATAAATAATCTCTTCATAAGGACGGTTAATAAGTGGACTATGAAAAAGTTATCGAGTATTTAAAAAAATCTTCAGGCACACACATGCAGACATTATCGTAAGAATAATAAAATCGTACTCTAGGGACCCCAAAACGTGTTCGTTAAAAAAGTACCATCGATTTTTTTTTCTAAAAAAGAGTATAGTCAATATTCCATCGCACTTTCATAATATGGGCGTTAATCTTCTAACTATAGATGATGAAAATGCACTTTATCTACTAAAATTTTGTCACTAAAGCTAAATTTTAATGATGAGCGAAGTTAATTTTTTCAAGAATTTAGTAGTTTCTGCTTGTTAATAAAATATTCTTAACTCACTTATGTAATAAATAATTATTATATTAACTAACTACTACAATTACCTACATATTCTAGTAAGAAATATATGACAGGCATGGATGCTACAAACACAGTGGTACCTATTTTATTTAACTGACTGGTACCTCTATCTAAATGCTAAATACAGAGTGTTTCAAAGAAACTTTAAACAAATTTAAGAGCATATAGTACTGACCAAAATGAGTAAAAAAAGCTTAATCATCATAGGTCTGATTTTCAATTGTTTCCGAGAGAAAAAAAATCTGATGTGGCCAGCACATTACCTTCCGTCAATTATATGAGGCATTTACAAAAATTCTACCGGTGAACTGTTAACGGTAAACAGCTGTTTATCGATATTTTAAGAACACAAGTGGTAAACACGGGTAGATCCATAACCTATAAAAAAATTGAAAATTTGAAACAGGTTAGAAATTTAATGTAGTTACAAACTGAGCAGAGAGTCCTACTTCGAACACATTTCCAATTTTAACGCGCGTGCTTCGATTTCCATCACTACCTCTTTTTGGGATTAGATTATTTATGAATCCAATCCGGTAGATGAATCTGGTAGATATTGTACAATTTTCGAACACGGTAACTTTTACCACTCGTGTTTTCAAACACAATCGGTAGATGCGATATCTACTGATAGAATTTTCGTAAATGCCTTTCTTTTATGTACATTACCTTTCGACAGTTGTATGTATTTTATACAAATTCCATACAGAAAGTTTCGAGCAAAAAGGTCCTATTTCGAGTAAAATTATAACACATATATACTACGAATATGTCAATTGACACTGACATCTTTCAATCAGAATTTTCTTAATATAGTAGCTGTTTCTAGCATAGCTAGCTAATTTATGAAATTTAATTTCTTTATTATTTTATAACTCTATTCGCAATCGTAGGTAAAATTTCGCCTCTACTGGCGCAAATCAGTACTACGGAAAGCAATCGTACAATTTCAATAGTTACGAAGTTATTTGAAAATTAAATATTGGCCAAGGTCGCCACAACATTTAATTTAAAAAAAAAAACATAAAAGCGCATCTAAGATTACTTCTGAAAGGTAAATGAAATGTCTCATTTAAGTCTTAACTCCTATAGTTTTCGAGGTAGCAGAGGTAAACCCCGTAAATACTCATTTTTCACTGCCGCATATCTCGAAAACTATTGAAGATCGGACGCAGGTTAATTAGCCTTTCTTAATTTATTTTGGTCAGAACTATATGCCCTTAATTTTTACCTTCCGTCACCTTTACGTAAGGAAGGTATTGTCTTTGGTCAAAAAATTCGGTGGTGAGTTTTTAATGAATAAGCACGTTTTAAGGTCCCAAGAATACGATTTTACTATTTTTACGATGTATGTGTGTGTGTGTGTGTGTGTGTGTGTGTGTGTGTGTATGTGTATGTGTATGTGTATGTGTATGTGTGTGTGTATGTGTATGTGTATGTGTATGTGTGTGTGTGTGTGCATGTGTGTGTGTGTGCATGTGTGTGTGTGCATGTGTGTGTGTGCATGTGTGTGTGTGCGTCTACGATAACTCTAATACTACAACTCCAAAAATTATAATTCTTTCGTATTCCTTTTCGTTGCATCCATATGAAGAGCTGATTAGATTTTGGTTATAATTGGTCAACCGGAAGTACCCTCATTTGAAGATTTTAACAGTTTTTCTTGAAAAAACGATGTTAAATATATTTTTTTCAAATTTAATGTTATTATATATATTAAAGAACATTGTATTTCATAAATTAGCCAGCTATGGTAGAAACATCTACTATATTAAGAAAATTCTGATTGAAAGATGTCAGTGTCAAGTGCAATTGACATATTCGTAGTATATTTGTATTATAATTTTACGCGAAATATAGGACCTTTTTGCTCGAAGCTTTCTGTATGGAATTTGTGTAAAATACATACAACTGTCGAAAGTTAATGTACATAAAAGAAATTTAGAATCTTTTGCAAGGAACTTTCTGTATGGATTTTTTAGAAAATACTTAGGCATTTACGAAAATTCAACCGGTAGATCCCGTATCTACCGACTGTGTTCGAAAAGACGAGTGGTAAAAAGTTATCGTGTTCGAAAATTGTTCAATATCTACCAGATCCACCTACCTGATTCATGAAGAATATAATCTCAAAAAAGGTAGTGATGCAAAGCGAAGCGCGCACGTTAAAAGTAGAAATGTGTTCAAAGTAGGAATCTGCTCAGTTTGTTAACTACGTCAAATTTCTAACCTGTTTCAAACTTTTTGATAGGTTGTGGATCTACCCAGTTTACCACTTGCGTTCTTAAAATATCGATTCTGGTAGCTATAACCTTATAAAAAGCTGTTTAACGGTAACAGTTCACCGGTAGAAGTTTCGTAAATACCTCATATAACTGACGGAAGGTAATGTGCTGGCCACATCAGATTTTTTTCTCGGATCAGCCTCTATATCAAAAAATATACATTTTTGAGGTTACATTTAAGCAAAATAATTATATTTTTATTTGTTCTCTGCTTATAAATATTAAAACATATTTGTTGTTTTAAAGTATAAAAAAAACTAAAGAAAGGAATTTCACATCTTTCGAGAAAAATCATTCACTAAATATAATTTTAAGATACGAAGATATATTAGCTATTTCAGGTAAAATTATTTTTTCTTATTCGGTTCACAGTTTTTCGAATGATCCGCAAATCATCCGCCACTATTATTTGAAAATCCTTAAATAAAATGCACGGAATGAAAAAAGCACACAAATAATAATTGACCTGTAGCCAAGAATAGTAAACAACATAAAGCAATATTTTTTCAATTCTGCTAAAATTGATTTTCAATTCATTTCTTCTTGTTCCTTCACTAAATGTCTGACAAAATTTTTCGAAATCTTGTAACGTTTCCTAAAATCCACTTCATACATCTAGGTTATATCGTTTTATGAAATTTCTAGATCGAAATACGCGAAATAAATAAAAATAAATAAATATATCATCACGGCATATTACCCATTGCTGGGTGTGCCAATACGCGAATTATATTATTAATATTCTTGTTTGGTGATTTCTAATAAAACATTTTGAATATCAAAATTACATACGAGCAAATTATTAGCAATATGACAGGTTGACAGTACGTAACAGTCAGGACGTAACTGGTCGTGAAGTAGCTGTTATACGTAATATAGCTTTCACGATGCATTTGACGGTAACAAACTTTCTAGCACGTCAAATCGTCATTTAACTGTGTGATATTTGACGTTCTAGCACTCGGGCCTTCATATTTCTTTCTTAAACTTTGCTTGTAATTATATTAAATTCTATATCGAGTTGATATTCAACGTACGTAGAAAATATATTTTATGCGATATGACAACTTAATTCTGTAACAGTATCATCAGCAGTTGATGAACTACTCAGTATAGAGAAAATGTATTACCTAACAGCCTCCTCAGCAATTATAAATGTTGGGATCATAATTCTCCATTTGCGGATCATTAAATTTTTGTTGAAAAACGTCGGTGTTTGAGGCAGTAAACACGAAAAAGTACTCCGACATAATTTTTTTTGTTTCAGAGTAATTAGAGTCGGGCATCTAAGTGTAACACCACAATATTTATGTTAGGAACATCTTACACTGTTTAATCTACGTTATTAAATCCGCTGCAATAGCTCGTTGCGACATTAATCCTGGTCGGAAAGAGACCTCCACGCCAGTGAGAGGCCTATAAAACGTGAGGGAACTAAAATTGGGTTAAGAGACTATTAAAAAAGGTTCCCAACGGGTTACACTCCAGTACATTGTCAGCACCACGACTGACGGATCCTTTTGTGACATGCTGCTTTACTCTAAAATAACATCACTTCACTCCTTCGTCGGGTAAAGAGTTTCAAAGTATATAAACTTTCAAATGTTGTAGATAGATTTTATACAGCTATTAGTTTTCGCCTCACAACATGATACTGCTTCATCATATATTATAATGTACCTACTGATAAAATATGCAAATATTCTGCGCTATAATTCATTGTTTTATTCAAAGTTTATGACAATTTTATGCGCTTTAATAAAATATGACTCATTATATTGTACATACAAAAATATATACATTTTTTTATGTCGGAAAATAAGGACAGTCATGTACATCCAGATTTTAATAAAAAAGAAATTTAAATGAAACATATCTAAAATTAGAATAAATTTTAATTAAAAACAAATCCTTTCATTGTACAATTTTTATGAACATAAACTTACAAAGATGAAACATTTTTTGTGTCTGTTGATAATAAAACCTCTGTGTGACCGAAAAATCACCTCAAGACAACGCCATTAATATAATTACAAAAGTAACTTTTCTACGAAAATATGTAGGAGAGTGAGTAAAAAAGTTTGTGAAATGAAAGAGTTTTTGGAAGAATGGGGGTATACACCTGAGTATATAATTCATTAGTCACGTGACATGTTTTCCGCCAATCAACATTCAGAATCTCCCTAGTTACATATCTATGAAAGCCATGATAAAAAGCAAAGAAATTATCATCTTATACATACTCGTTACTAAGGGATTTATTTCCTTTATTTACTATAACTACATTTATCTTGACAATTTAAGCGGCTTCAATTGTATTATGACTTGAAATATCCTATTGATTTATTCCAGCGGATTGAAAATAGAATTGTTGTTTTCAATCTTCTTTGAATTCATATCAACTAAAAAAGGTAGTTAAATACTAGATTATGTAGCCAGACAGAGAAAAGTTTATGAATTAATTTAGTTTAAATATCATTTATTGTGAGGTTATATACCAAATAATTTTTGCGTCATTAGTTTTCGAGGTAGGTATCTCAGAAAAATGAATGTAGCATTTAGAAAAACTACAAGTATAGGTAAAAAAAAGTTTCTCAAGAAATAAGAAAACCGCTTTACTCATAAGAATTTTGCCATTGTACTTCCTATGGTCCATAATAAAAAGCAAACACTCGGTGTACATACACCCAGAAGAATATTTAACGATAATAACGTTTATTTCTCGACCCTATCAATTTATCAATGGAAATATTTAGATACCACAATAGTAAATTAAAGAGTGAGTTTTTTTCGCACGGGTCAAAATTTAGAAAACGAGCCTTGGTGAGTATTCTAAATGTGCGAAAAAAGTCTTATAAAATGAGTCCTTTATACTATTTTTTATATATTGCGTCTTTTATATACTAAAATGTTTTACAAAATGCTGTATTAAACCAAGTTGATTGGATTGACATTTAATCAATTATTTGACAGTTTATACAACTAAAGATAGAGTTATCTTTAGTTGTTTCTGATGTATGCAAGTATTTTATTACCTTTGATATATTTTGACATGTTCTTAAATTTTTAATTTATAATGTAATGATCTTATTTTTCAACTGTATACTGTAACTATCCTTAATAATGATTCGTTTGGAATCAAAACGTAGGAAAGTTAATATTACTATATAATAAACACTGTTTACCACTACTTCAGCTCCAATTCTTTCTCATCATCCCTTCAATCATACTAACAGTCAAGTAATACCAATAAATTTATAAATAAACAAAATCGATATTTACCTACTTTTCCAAGAAAATTTTTTGTACAAAAGAAGTAAAAAGAAATAACAAATTAAAACAACATGTACATTAGTTAATTGTAATTATAATAAAACATTAAAAGAAAGTGATGTTATACTTTTATATACATAGGTAATTTCAATTGCATTTTCTGTCATTACTGGAAAAAATAAATTATGTTTCTACTAAATTAGTTTTACTATACTGAAGAATATTTTTAAAATTAATATATTATTAATTATAAAAATAGATAATTTCAATTGCATTTTCTGTCATTACTGGAAAAAATAAATTATGTTTCTACTAAATTAGTTTTTCTATACTGAAGAAAATTTTTATAATTAATAATATATTAATTCTATTCAATAAACATATTACTTTCACATTTCTTATTGTTCGGGGTACTAATACTATTATCAATAATACTATGAAATCACAAGAAAATAAAAATACATAAAACAACTATAAGAGTATGCAGAATGCAATATATTAACAATATTGAGTTAACTATAAATATTACGGAATTTATTTAATTCCTATATTTGTGTTTGTTTTAGGTATAGTATATTATCCGAGGTGGGATACGTTTTATTACAGCCGAGGGTTTATGTATATTACGGAGGCGAGAGGCGAAGCCTCGAGGTGAGAGGCTGTGATGAAACACCCACCGAGGTATATATAGTATTATATTCACAATCATCATCTTTTTAACTCAATAATTTTCAAAATAAATCAATGTGTTATAAACTTTAATTTTATAAATTTTTTGACAGCTCTATTACAATTTGTTTAGACTATTTTATTATAGAGATCTATGACAATGTTGCTAGGCAACCCCTACATAAGCAGTTCCAACCCGTGGGCTGGTAGTGAAATCTTTTATTTTCAACCCAAGAGTTTGTCATTAAAGTTAGAAATGATGTATTTCACAACCTCTAAAAGGTAAGGAATTGCTATAATACTATAATGATTGTGAATAATAGTAGATTATATCCGTGGTGGGATAGGTTTTACTACAGTCGGGGGCTTACGTATACGAGGTGAGATACAGCATGAGGCTATGCTGAAACTCACACCGAGGTATGTACCTATACTATTTTATTCACAATCATCCTCTTTTCAAATCAATAATTTTTAAAATAAATCAATGACTTATAGCCTTTAACTGAATTAATATTTTTGACAGCTTCATTAAAATTTGTTTAGCCTACTTTATTATAAGGATCTATGATAATGTTGCTAGGCAACACCCACATAAACATTTGCAACCCGTGCGGTGGAGGTGGAATCTGTTATTTCCAACCCAAGAGATTGTCATTACTGTTAGGAATGACGTATTACCCAACCTTTCAAAGGTTAGGAATCGACATATTACCATAAAGATTGTGAATAAGAGTTATTTTGTTTTGCTCCATAGGTTGGCAATCCTGACATATTCAGACTCATGGGAATTTAAAATTTTATATATTTGCTCGCAACTAATTTGTTGTTGGTATCCTATATTTAAGAGTTTAGCTTCATATCACTAGCTTCTAAAACGATTTAATTAAACAGTATCATGCACGTCGTCCATGTACAAAAATAGAATAGCGTATTCCAAATTTATCTATAATGAATGTGAATGACATAAAATTATACAGTTGAATAAAAGCTTCATTCTTCTTCTATAATTATACACCGTTTTATATTTATAAACCGTTGACGCTGAATCTAGTAATTAGCTTACAAACCATTTATTAACTTTTTATAAAAGCAAGTTTGACAAAATAAATAACACATTTACTTTATTTCAAAATTCAGTATTATGATAATATTATATAAATTTCAGCTGGAGACAATATGAACTATAGGTTAATACGAGTAAATTATAATCTGAGATAGGTACTACCACAGACTATCTATACCTAACGGCAACAGACACGACAGATAGTGTTATTTTTAAAACTGCAGTTACGCAGCGCTAACTACCGACGTTAGGGTGAACTAATAACAACTCCATCCACCCTTAATACATGCAAGTTCGCCAGTTGCTGGGATTTTTAAATCAAGGACTGTAATTATTACAGAAATATATTATAAATAAAAGAACAATTAGGTAAAAAGCTTTTTATTTACAATTTATTTTTTTACAAAACAAGATAAATGTAATATATGCTCAGTCGAAATTTCGAATTATCTAAAGATACAATAAAATTATGTACATATAATTGTAGCAACCCTGAAGAAGATTTGAGAAAAGTGGAAACGTTAGCCGAGTATATTTTAATAAATTGACCAGCGAGAATTAATTTATATGACTTCCTTGAAAATATGTCTACTTTGTTTTATTTACACTTCTGGAAGAGAATCTTGCCGCTTTTCCTGTTTAATGACAGAAGTCTTTCTGTCTTTTGTAGCCTGGAACACATTTTCTTTTTTCGCGGCGTCAACTGATTTTTCCTCTTGACTCCAAGATGTTGTACCGTGATCGTTCCTATACCAGAAAGAAACTATAATTAGATATTTCTTAATTCTAAATTTAGTATATAACTACAATGCGAGTGTAATTAATTATCTGATATTTCAAAAATTAAAGAAAACACTTTTTCAATAACATAACTACGATCTATTTGATTTGTTAACAACCTAAAGTAGGATCACATATATTAAATAGAGTTTTTACTTAACTATAGAAAACGTACTAAAAAAAAATTAATGTTTCATATACATAATAACGCAACTCAAATTATACCGCAACGGTCTTCTACATAAGATACCGAATAAAAATTGATAAGAGTACATACCTTCAGGAAGTACAGGACGGGGTATTTGTCTAAAATTTAATTTTTTCTTCTCGGGTGTTTGAAATTGCCAATCATCAAAATGAAGTATGCACACTGGACATCGATGAACGAGCTTGTTAAATGGTAAATCCACTAAATCTAGCCTATTCATATTACGTAGCCAATGTTGTCGTTCTTGGAAAACAAAATAATGTACCACGTTCTTCCACTGGTAACGTATTTGTCACACATACTTCGTATGCACATTTCTATAAAAAGATAGATAATTAATGTTCAGTTCCCAAACTGATAAAAATTTGTTTAATAAAATTTGCTAATCATATAGTTAACTAAAATGATTACTATTTCTTAAAACAGTATAAGAAAACTTAAAACATTAAAATAAGTATAGATAATTGATACTTACTTTACTCATGATGCTCATTATGAAATATTTTGCATCCACAATACAAAGCACTTGCTGACAAACGAGAAAAATAACTTTATATTTGAAGCAAAGTATATTATATGAAGATCAGATTATAAGTGATTATCGAAATATTTTACGATTTTACTTTATTAAACATCTTTGCTCGGAAAGTAAACGTCAAACTTGAATCTCGCTGACGTTTGACAAAACAAATTCTTATTGGCTAAAATCGAACGAGTTGAACAATCACGAACAACCCGGCGACCTCAGCGCAACTACCGACGTTAGGCTGAACTAAAACCGTTAGACGCGGGAATGCATTGAAGTGTCAGCGGACTGGGTACTACTTAATTTAGTTAAGACTCATTTGACTTTCCCTTCCCCACAGAAGTATTTAGTAAAAATATACAAATAATATTTAAATATACAGATATATGTACAAATAATAAAATATCTGATGTGGCCAGCACTTTACCATCCGTCAGTTATGTGAGGCATTTATGAAAATTCTACCGGTGAACTGTTACCGGTAAATAGCTGTTTACCAGGTTATAGCTATCGGAATCGATATTTTAAGAACGCGAGTGGTAAACAGGGTAGAACCATAACCTATAAAAAAAAAAATTTGAAACAGGTTAGAAATTTGATATAGTTAACAAACTTTTAACGCGCACGCTTCGCTTTGCATCACTACCTTCTTTTTGAGATTAGATTCTTCATGAATCGGGTAGATGGATCTGGTAGATATTGTACAATTTTCAAACACGGTAACTTTTTACCATTCGTGTTTTCGAACACAGTCAGTAGATGCGGTATCTACCGGTAGAATTTGCGTAAATGCCTATGTATTTTCTATAAAATCCATACAGAAAGTTCCTTGCAAAAGATTCTAAATTTCTTGTATGTACATTACCTTTCGACAGTTGTATGCATTTTATACAAATTCCATACAGAAAGTTCCGAGCAAAAATATCCTATATTTCGAGGTTTCGTGTAAAATTATAATACAAATATACTACGAATATGTCAATTGACACTGACATCTTTCAATCAGAATTTTCTTAATATAGTAGTTGTTTCTAGCATAGCTAGCTAATTCATGAAATTTAATTTCTTTATAATTTTATAACTCTATATCTATTTAATATGAAGTATAAAATGCAGTCAAATCGTATAGAGAATAAAATGTTCTTTAATATTTATAATAACATTCAATGAGAAAAAATTATATTTAACATCGGTTTTTCAAGAAAAACTGTTAAAATCTTCAAATGATGGTACTTCCGGTTGACCAATTATAACCAAAATCTAATCAGCTCTTCATATGGATGCAACGACATAGAATACGAAACAATTATAATTTTTATAGTATTAGAGTTATCGCAGACGAAAATTTTGTTACATACACACACAAACACGGACACACATATATACATTACACACACACACATACAGCCATCATCGTAAAAATAGTAAAATCGTATACTAGGGACCTTAAAACGTGCTTATTTATTAAAAACTCACCACCGAATTTCCCTTACCTAAAGGTGACGGAAGGTAAAAATGTATTTCAAATAGCATTTAAATATCGAATACATGAGTAATAAAATTTCAGGAATAAATATCTGAACCATGTGTTTTTATTTTTTAAAAAATGTATCAATTACTGTTATACAAAATAATGAAACTTCGACAATGTTTATTTCATGCAATAATTTGCTCTACAAATAGACAGAGAAAATATATCTGTTGAAATAATCAAAATGAATGTAATAAATAATATTTGAATATTATCCATATTGAATTTTCTATACAGAACTGCAGTGTACAATCTCTTCATTGGTTTTTATTTTACATTATTTTGAAATTAAATTGATAGAAAATAAAAATAATTTTTATTTTATTTTCATACGTAAAATAAATAATATTGATACTCATACGTAATATGATTATCATCAATGATATTCTCGAGTGAAACCTAGTTGCAGACTTTACGGGTCCGAAGAACGGGTTAAATGTGCTGCTTCGGTTTCACGAGCAATATTTTCGATTATTAATCATATCATGAGCTTATATTTACTAAGATTGCCTTATGATTTTCATTTATACTCATATCAACAGTAACGAATATAAATCAGGTGATAATTTCTTTGTTTTTTCTCATCGCTATGATAGACATGTAAATAGGGAGATTCTGAATGTTGATTGGCGGAAAAAAATGTCAGGTTATTAATGAAATATATTCTCAAAAGTAAGTGTTACCCTCATTCCAATGATATACTTATATTAATATTCTATAAATTAATTGAAATATATTAATGCCCGGTTTCAGAAACGTTCACCAACGCTTTGTTTAATTAACGGATCATCAAAACAAATAAATGCACCGCGACTTTTCGACAGCAATGATTTAAATGTCATAAGAATAAGGAAACTTATTTGAAATTTTTCATTTTGATGGTACGTTAATCAAACAAAGCGTTGATGAACGTTCTGCAAAAGGGCATAAGAGTGTTACATTATTTGAACTAGGGGTTGCTATATCATACCATACCTATTAAAATAAGAAAGAAAAACTACTAACCTGGGACCATCAGAATATTTTGTACATTTACGAGTACATTTTTGCTCTAAATATCATACATTTGAATATAAAGTACTCACTGAAAACATTACTTTTTATCAAAAGAAAAGGTGAAAGTATGGAAATATTTTGTAAATTATTGGTTTTTTGCCAATCAACTTACCCAATATCTGCGTCTACCTTTATTTTATTACAATCTAATGCAAAAAAAATATAAAGCGAATGTAAAGAAAGAAAAATTACACACCAATCCTTCAGCGGGTAACCGCAGAGAAGCTCACGTAGGGAAAGAATTTAAAACAACTATAAATTACAGTAAAGTATGCCTCATGGGGAGAGCGCGCACCACCCTTGACGTGATAAACGGAATAAATAATTTATTAATCTCGTACACACGGGGGAGGCGCTGACCAGCGTTAACAAGTACATTCGACGCGCAGCGAAATATTTACGAGGGATGATCAATGTATGTATCTGATTCCGCACGGAAGCCCCGCTTCATGGTTCCAAGGCCATTTCACGAATAATTGCTGACATTTGTAAATAACCTAATTTTGGCTGCCCTTGTGTGGATTCATGTGGGATGTGTCAGATCAATTAGCGTATTTATTAGCCTCAGCTAAAAACAATCAAGCTACATACATATACAGGATGAGTCTGGGAAGACGCTCCTCCTTTAACTTTTTTATTATAAGTAATAGAAAAAAATAGCTCATATAAAAGTTTCATTATTTCACATATACTATTTGATGGCAGATGTAGATATTTTTTATAAAGTCAGGTTTACAAGATACGACTATCAATTTTTATTTTTCAAATGGCAAGCTATAATTATTTGAATAAAATAGAAACCGCCATTTTTTTCTCTTTTCAACGATGTATTATTTTTTATTAACGTATTTGAACATTTTTTGAGAAAAATGAGATAATTTAGAAATATTATTATTAAATTTTCACATAGCCACTTATAATATTTGTTTAAAAATTATTTCTAATATTTCCAAATTATCTCATTTTTCTCGAAATTTTTCAAATACATTAATAAAAAATAATACATCGTTGAAAAGAGAGAAAAATGGCGGTTTCTATTTTATTAAAATAATTATAGATTGTTATTTGAAAAATAAAAGTTGATAGTCGTATCTTGTAAACCTGACTTTATAAAAAAATTCTACATCTGCCATCAAATAGTATATATAAAATAATAAAACTTTTATATGAGCCATTTTTTTCTATTACTCACCCTGTATACATATGTAAATAAAATTAAATTTTAAACATTGCTTTATTTACAGACTAATCAGTTTGTGTCATGAAATCATTTAATGTTTCTTTCAATAGAATTTTGTTTGTATGATGTTACAAGATTATAATTTTACATACACGTACAAAAGTTTTGAGAAAAATTTAATTTCATCAAATAGAAGGATTTTTTCTATAAACTAAGAAGATAATTATTGTAATTTTACACCACTGATAGGGGACCATTATTTTCAATGCGAGGCAGTTTTTTAATTCGTACCTTGTCTCATTTGTCTCTGAACGATGTCAAATCTATTTCCCGGATCGTCAGAAATATTCTTGTCTGAAACTGTTGTTCGTTTTCACATTCCCAGCCATTCATGTATACTTTTCTGCTAAGAAATGCCCAAAAGTCTTCAATCAGTCTCACCTGAGAAACATTTGGAGATTATACTCTCTCTCTCTCTCTCCCTCTCTCTCTCTCTCTGCCCTCTCTCTCTATATCTCCCTCTATTTTCTATAAAGTGTTGGCTGTTTGATGCTCTGCAGTATGTGAAGATTCGATCAAGTTGGGCCGCAATCTACTTGGTTCCATTATTTCTTTTTCAAATTTTAAATTATTTTTGACCAATGTTCTGCAAACAGTCATTTTTAAAATTCAAAATTATCAAATTCATTCAACTTTGTTTGCTGATTCGATTTGGGGGAAAAAGTTCGGGTCGCCTACTTTTTGGTAAGTTAATAACTACACCTTCCTCACATTCCCGTATAGTTCGATAAATATTTTGATCATCAAAAACGTTAACAATTTCACGTTTAGTTTATCTGTCCAACTAAACTATAGATAGATTTGCGTATTACAAGATAAGTTTGCCTAACATCTTTCAAAACTTTTTCTGGCTATTTTAACATACAACTACTATGTTTTTATTATGTGTAGTGACAACTAGATTAGACCTTATATAATAATAAAATTTGGAGCGTAAAATTTTTATCAAAACTTTTGTTACATACGTTATACCAATATCCACAAATTCTAGTTCGTGTTCACAATAAATAAAATAAATTTTAATTGCAATTTTCATAAAAGCACAATAATTAAAACTATTACTAAAGTATTACAAATATGTTTTAAATCATATGTATGTATATAGATAATGTTTGAAACATGAATTTTCAAAATTATAATATTATCTATTAAATTTAGTAAACGTCGCTTTAGTCACGATGTTTTTTCACACGAGTGGAGCGAGTATATAAAAAACAAGGGTCTAAAGAGTTTATAAAACAAGTCACCAGTTGCACTATACTTTTTCTACTCCTGCAGCAGAAATACCGTTTTTAGAATACCTATTTTTAATGGTCGCAATCTTCACACCGTGTCCAATATCAAAGCCACTTCTTGGAAATTGTTATTATGATGTTGCAGACGCCATAGAAACCAGTACATCACGTACTAATAGTTAAATATTAATTATAAATTAATTTCTAGTGGACAAAATATAAATTAAGTTTTATTTATTTTTCAAATTTATATTTATATTTATGTGAGTTCCTAAATGTGAAAAGTAAGGTTAGACTTTTATTATTTGAGCAGTTTTTATAATTAACTATAGAATCAAGTGTATATGTGTGTGCGTGGTGGATGAGTGCACCCGACCAAATTTTTCAAAGTCGGCGTCTATGCATAGAAATCATTCAGTCAAAATTCTAGCAAATAAAACTTATTATATTATGCCGATATTACTGACTGAGTTGGCGTTATGGCAATAATACAAATATGCAGATTCATTAATCTGGGATATACTTGTTTCGGAATACTGTTAGAAGTCACTGATATATTTGATTAAATTATGTAGGAAGATTTGGAACACCATAGAAAATTTGCGTGGCAGTTTTAGTCCCCAAAAGGTATAGACATTGGGCATCTCTGTAATATAATTATGCTGTACACGAATCCTATTCGCAGCATTATTCTGAGATATTTAATTTAATTACAAATTTATATTTAGCAAATACCTACGGATGAGATTTATTTCAAAACTTGTTTCATATTTCTAATAAAAATTCATTTTTTTAATCGAGAAATGAATTGATATAAATCTTCGCTCGACTAAATAGTAAAATAATGAAATATATGAACATATGACGCATTATGTTATACACGAATGCTCATAAGGTTGCCAATCGGAATATATTTAAATAATGCTGTTATATAATATAAATTTAGTTAAGCTCGTATGTCACGATCTATAATTCTGAACAGAATTATGCACATAATTATTAACAGAATTTTATAGACGGTCATATATAGATATTTTTGTAAAGGATTTTTTCTGTCCATAAAGAATTATTTATGGACAGAAAGGATATGTGAAATATCGAAATATTGACAATGATATATCATAGAGAACACTACGGACACCAGGACTTATTTTCTAATGACATAATATGATTTATTTATCTATGACTACGTTTACACGTATGAGAAAAACTTTGACTTGACTTTTAAAAGGCGACTTATGAAAAGTCAGTTTAATGGTGCGTTTACACATAAGGTCAAATCTACTTCACTTTACGTTTGTTACTTGTCCTTCACTAAACTTTGACTTTGACAGCAAAGTAAAGTTTGGTTATAATACGTGTGATTTAAGTTACCTATTTAACTATTATCACATAATCATAATTAAGAATAAATTATAAATAGAAAAAATGGATAGTAAACTACAGTATTAAATTTAAGTGCGATATTTTTAAATAATATAACTATGCAGCAACAATATTGGATGCGAAATAGATTATAAAATAATCACATAAAATATTTTAAAATTCGAGAAAATTTTAAATTCATATATAAAACACAAAATTGTGTAATTAAATATCCAATTACTAGGAATTTGTGGATGAAAACTAGATGTCACTGTTAGTAAAGTAAAGTATGTTTCGTTCGTTGGTTCACACGACTTTTTAAAAGTCACTTATATGAGTCAAGTCTATTTTATTTTGGACTTGACTTTAGGAAGAAAAGTAATAGGCGAGAGTGTTTACACAACGGCAAAAGTCGCCTTTTGAAAGTCAAAGTCAAGTCAAAGTACTTTTTTGCTATACGTGTAAACATAGTCTATATCTATTTAGGGCTTGTATTCAGCTGCCGCCGTTTACTCTCCAACCGGACACACCGAGCCACAGTGTTTTACCAATGCCGTACTGCCGGTTGGATTTCAGCCATTGCTACATTTATTTAACATGTATAAGTGGCCAGCCTATAGCATCCGTGTGTGATAAATATAAGTAGCTGTATTTATTTTTTACGACAAATCACGCATTGTCAGTCGACGGGAATCGAACGCGAGCTACTAGATGTGTGCTAATCCCCTCAGTCACCAAGCCGACTAACTCATTTATTGTTAAAAAAAAATTTGCACTACCACATTATTAATGTAAACTAATTTATTCTTTTAAAGATAATGGTTATTATCACATGTAAATTGTTTTAATACAGTTATAGGTGAGTATTAGGATAAGTTGGAGAAAAAAAATTAAAATTTAAATACAGAATGTACATATAGCAAAGTGCAAACATCCATATCTGCGGTTTAATGCAAAAACATCGAATGACAAATTTTAGTAAGTTTGAAAATGAGTTATTTAAAATTTCCAAGAAACTTTCAGCGTTAGTAAATAACACTGAGACTACCTTTTCGTGAAACTTGTCATTCTGCACTGTTATTCTTATTACAAAGATCTCTAATTCTATGAATTAAACTGCTTATGACACTAAAGTCATTCAATATTAATTCTTTTTTAACTATCTTTCCACCACTCTATAGTTAAAACGGATAGTGTACAGAAAGTCTCATTTTCGATGTTTTTACCTTCCGTCACCTTTAGGTCTTTGTCTTTAGCCAAAAAAATCAATGATGAGTTTTTAATGAATAAGCACGTTTTAGGTTCCCTAGAATGCGATTTTACTATTTTTACGATGATGTCTGTCTGTATGTATGTATGGATGGATGGATGTATGTATGTATGTGTGTGTGTGACGATTTTTTCGGACCGCATAACTTCAATACCACCTTTCCGAGAATTAAAATTTTTATTCCTTTTCTTTACATCTATATGAAGAGCTGATTAGATTTTGGTTACAATTGGTCGACCGGAAGTACCCTAATTTGAAGATTTTAACAGTTTTTCTTGAAAAAACGGTGTTAAATATCATTTTTTTATATTTTATGTTATTATAAATATTAAAAAATATTTTATTCTCTATAAGATATGATTACATTTTATACTTCATATCCAATAGATATAAAGTAATAAATTCATAAATAAATTAAATTTCATAAAGCAGCAAACTGTACTACAACCATGGAAATATCTACTACTTATATTAAGAAAATTCTGATTGACAAATGTCAGTGTCAAATGCATTTGACAGTATGTTTGTGTTATAATTTTACTGGAAATATATAAGCTCTTACAAAAATCTTTCTGTGTGGAATTTGTACAAAATGCATAGAACTGAAGGGAATTTACTGGAAATATGGAATATTTTACAAGAAAATCTCTGTGTCCTTTATGTCTCGAGAATTATTAATATTTCAAAAAATCTAATTACGCCATTTTATTCTCTATAAAAACGGTAAAAAATTTGTTAAAACATTTTTTCTCTATCTATCATAATAAATAACATATAAGATATTTTCAAAATGAGCTAAAAACGAGTTTTTTCCTGTAGATCAGAAATAAAAGAAGATCGAAAATCTTGTGGTGACTTAAACTTTTCTCGAAAAGTTGACATTACGGTTTTGCGTGAAATGACGCCGTCAAAAGTACAGATATATCGACATTCCCATAGGTTCCTTAAATGTTGGACTATGGAAGTTATTGTTTACAAAGATCTAGCTGTTTTTTGCCGACTACACAATCAATATCATTTTGGTAAAAATTGTTTTTGCATTAAGCCATAGATATACAAACATTCCATGCAAAATATAAACTTGGATTAGTAGTTGGCAAATAACGTAATAAATTGAAAGGCAAAGTTTGAGTTTGTGTGCGACCCCTTTAGCTTTAGTTTAGACAATCGCGGGTATGGGGCAAAGGTATGCGGCTTCCTGGATCGAAGCGACGTGTGCCTGGCCGAGTTACAACTTCCGTCCGGAACTTACAGTCCAAATTCACTAATGAAATTTATTCCTCGGTGGTCGATTCTGGCCTTTACAAGTGACCACTGTCAATTACAAACTTAACTTGGCCTCTTGATTTGATTATTTTGGTTGCCGTTGCCAGACAAATAATTGATAAAAGCCACAACGCAAAGCCTCTTGCTTTCCAACTTGTTTCATTCCCCTAATGAGTATTACTGACCACGTTTGGTCATTACGGAATTAACGAAATTGCGCTTCAAATAACTGGTTTAACCAAAGAATTCAATAAACTTCAAATTGGAAATATTAAAGGAAAATATCGGAATATATTTAAAAGAAAAACCTTGTTAAATTTTCGCTAATTGCTATCATAATTTTCTTAAAAATGACGAAAATTTTTAGTTAACACTTAACAAAATGAGGAGTTGATGAAAATACATATGATTCCAAATATTTAAATATGCCTGGTTTCTTAAACACTTGCTAAATTTTAATATTTTGTTTAATAATTTAATCCTTTGTTAAATTTCAAATATTGTTTTACTAATATTATTTATCGTGTTAAATCTAATCATATGTTATTTTAAAAATAGGTGCAAGGTATTTCTAGTTTTTAACTTATTGCTAAATTTGATAATATTACGACAATTTTTACCTTCGTAAGGGAGGTATAGGGATCGTGCTAAAAATCGCATATCGAGTTTTTGGTAAAGGACCACGTTTTAAGGTCCGTAAAATCCAATTTTAACATTTTCACGATGATGTGTGTGCGTGTGTGTGCGTGTGTGTGTATGTGTGTGTGTGTGTGTGTGTGTGTGTGTGTGTGTGTGTGTGTGTGTGTGTGTGTGTGTGTGTGTAGGTGAGTGGCTATGTGTGTATCCTCCACTCTAACTCAAATACTGTCATTCAGAAAATTTTGAAACCCTGTATTTCTACCTTATTCTAATATGGGAAGAGACCAATAGATTTACTTCGAAAAATATTTTCAAATGTTATTTTTTCAAGATTTGTGTTAGTATAAAAATTAAAGATTATTAAATTTTCTACGAATTTGCATAAATACTTTTTCTATATATTTTATGGATAAATTTATAAAATTATCTATAATTTTAATCCCGGAACCTACGCTTTAAACAAGCAAAACTCCTTGGTTACACAGTTCGTATCTCAAATGTATGCAACTGACAGATAAATGTCAATGTCAAAGAACTAACCATTCCAAATTAATAATAGTAACGTTTTAAAAAGAAAGCAGTAAATAGAACCATAGTTATATGGAATGGATCTTAATACAGTTTCCGCAATAACTAAATATGCAAGTATGTATGATTGGAATAAACCTTTCCAATTTATTAGTTGTTTCTTTCTACCTCTTCATGTATTAAGTAAAATGGCGCATGCAACTGTTAGCTGGGTTGTCAGACGAAAAGTCAAAAATATTGCAGAGCACTTAAAATGAATACAGTTATAAAGAAAAATTTATGTTTTGTCTCAGAATATCTAAAATAAGATTTAGTTTTATTGATCAAACAACTGCACGCGAAATATCTGAGAAACAATAAAACAATTTATCACATTAAAGAATCACAATAAATTACACAAAATATGGGAAATTAGATTAAAATCAATTTACTGATATGAATAATACTTCCAAAAATTATAGAAATCGTTAAATAAACAAATCTTTTTCCAATTGTCTTTACATAAAAATTCCATTAACCACGGTAACCACTATCCACTTTACGAAAATAATTATCATCCCACATATTGAATTAATAACATCTAATCTGCGTTGGCGTGGACAAAACTTGTAAAATATGAATTTCCCAGGCAGATGCTCCCACTAAACCGAATTTACGGGCAGTGTCCGACCGAGTCCAGAGGTCCTGAAACTGTGAAAGTCGAGAAATGAGCTCGGCAGATCGATGATCCAATAAGCGCTGTGATTCCAAGCAGTTATTTGCTTGTTATGTAGAAATGTTCTGATGGTGTTTGTTGTACGAATCGATTTAGTGGTAATAGGAATGCAAAGGCTAGGGTTAAAGAGTAATGATACTCTATGATTACACTGCAATGCTATTACCGAGCTAAAATTAGAACTACTCTATTTTACATGCTTTATTAGATGCTACATCTACTGTAATGAACATATAGCAATGTAACTGAGCTACTACTGCACGTTATGATACCATGTAGTTTATGATATACAGTGGCGTCATGTATAAATTGACCGCGACACATGTTTCAGTTTTGTTTGATCATAAGATGTCATGAATAGTGTACTTTAATCAAACAGTGAAAAAAAATACTTTCAATTACCCACGACATAGCTTTTTACAATTACGTTTTTGCATCAAACGAAAATAACTTGCAAAATATTTACAATAGACAATCCACCAATAATTTTATTTCAGTCATAAAAAAACGCAGTTTGTAGGCTCTAGTTTTTCTCTTCGTAATATACAATAACATTAAGAATGAAATCAATAAATATTTCTAATTATTTAATCAGGTAGGTAGTTATTTTACATAATTTCTAAAGCTGCACGAATCGCACGCGCTTTAGCCAAGAACCCAAACCCTTTCGAAAACTCTTTAATAGGTGTATTCTCTATTATAATGTTAAATTTTAGAGGCAGTTATTTTTGTAACGCCAGTTAAACTTCGTATTATGTACTTAAGTTTTCGCTAAAATTTTAGCGATTAGAGTTAAAATAATCCGCTAATTTATAAAAATTTAGACGACAGTTGACCAGTGCCATTTTTTTGTGAAATGTTAAAATGGCATTACACAATTTAATCGGTTTGATTTTAATTAAAGAATATCACAAATACAACAAAGGTAGGCGTAAGTTATTATATTTAGCTACTTGAACATAATTTTAGAGGTTGTTAAAATTTAGCAGATTTTTAGAGAATAGACCTATAAAAATGTTTAAAATAAGATTTTAAGAAGTATAAAATATTTTCCAAAATATAGTTGCATCGAGTTAATTTCACATCATTATAGGAGTAATAGTTGTTATTTACATGTGGAATAATTCTGGAATGTTGTATAGACTGGGTGTTAACACATTGACAATTACCTACTCGGAATCTTAATCAAACAACATTTATTCTCTTACACAACCGACGTTTCGGTACACTCTTTCACCTTCTTCTAAATAAGTAAGATCTTAAAAAATATTACATACATCCTCATGTACACTAAACACAAATTTTGTAAATAAATGTAAATAAAGTGTGTGTCGTTGGTTCTGGTAAAAATAAAAGTAAAACCTCTTAAAGTCGTTATAACTAAATACCTAGTGCAAAAATATGAAAAACACACTAAATAGATATTAAAGCAGATCTTGTCCTTTTAATATATTTTCGTAAAGTGTGATTAGTTAAATAGAAACCATTAAAACTCGTCATTTTTATATTATTCAGGTATTATTTCATATTATTGAGCACTCCTAAGATTAAATTAGATACTTTTCTATTGTACAAGATATTTTTCAATAGAAATAATTGTTCCAATGTGAAATTTAAGATGTTTTCATTAAATTTTATTTTTTGGCTCAATATATCATAATTTGCCTATCATTCAGATATGGATAAAACAATATAAAAAATTATTCTAAATAAAACTTACAGTAAAAATACGAAATATATAATGTAGAATAGAATAATAAATTTTTAAAAATCACATGTATTTTTCACCATCCGTAATTCATGTAAGTACCATTTATGAAAAACATCGTAATATAGCTGACAGGTTTAGATTAGATAACATCTAAAAAAATCATTTAACATCCGTTGTTATATCCTTATCCAAGTGATACACTTAAATGTGATGAGCTGTTTAACTATCAAAATTCATAAAAAGAAGATACATAATATTCTTCTCCAACACTCAACGGAAAAATCTTGATATAATACACCCCTTTTACTTTATAAATTTTATGTACGCATTTCATACTTTGCGTACCGCGTACCATTTCGGTTATCTAACATTTTGAGTGAAGTTATTGTACGTTACGTTACGCACGTTTAATAAGCCTTCACGAGAACTTCCCTAAAATTTATTTCATAGATTTTCTGACACAAACGTTCTATCTGAGATTCAAAACAGAGACATTTACGTCTGCACGAAAATATTGCGTCACGTTCAGAAGTCAACCTTTAATGAAATTTCAACTCCAAGTGTTTCAAACGTAGTTAGAAGTAACGTATTCGAATAATTTCATTATATTATCCCAGGCAGAGTATTTTCCATTTGTATTTGTATAATTGCCATAAGAAGAGTTGTCAAAAGATATTACTAGTGATATTTCATAAAAATTAGTTTTCCCTTGATAGGTAACTTATGGATTTAGTCACTTCATGAAAAATATAATATCATATTGTTTTCCAGAGTTTTCTCGTTTCTTCTCTTCTTTAATTAGGTACAAAAAATATCTTCTACGTCACCTCCACCAGTCATATTATTACTTCATTAGTGTCATTGCGAAACATTTTTACACCATAATAAACATATCCAATATTGTACTTCCGGAAATCATAGTTTATTAATATTAGTTATGTATGTATATAATTTATAATGTCCTTAAGGTAACTAAGGCACACACATTACTATTTACTTTGTGTTTGGTGTTATTGTATGAAAAAAAAAACAACTATATGCAAACTAAATATGTTTAAATCGTATTGAATGAACTATGGATGGTACAAACCCACGAGAGTTAATGCTCGGATTAAACACCGTGGATGAACCTGACAAGATTCGATAGCTGGTTCATACCACTGGACTTATCCAATATAACCAGGACAATATTATGTTGTGCAACAAACAAAGTAGTGAACGGACGATCGCAAACGAACGAACGAACACAAACGATCGAAGGACCAGTCAGTTTACGAACTAACAACGTACTAAGTTTAATTTAAACAAAAATAACAACAACAAATGAAAATCAATTTTAAGATATATATGGTATAGCGTATTGAACAAAAGCAACCTAAACTACAATCAACAAAATGTACAACCAAGTACTATGGTAGAAATTATTCAAGTCAATTAATAACTATATGAACAAACAAATCTAGCTAAAGTAATATCAGGAATCCTAAATGAACCTAATAACGACCAAACCAAAATACAAGAGTAAAGAAATGTATTTATACTAAGACGCCACAATAATAGATGCTATCCGAAGATGTCACTCGAAAAAAACATGTGCAAAACTCACTCTACAACGAAATACTATTATTAAAACAATAATATGAATCAAACCCTAACAACGCGGGTTTCCGTTAGAAATCAAGTTGTGTAACACGGTTTTACAACTGTTTCCTGAGCAACTGTTGGCTATATAAATGGCGACGCAATAAGTTTCACGACCCAACAACAAGAACAAAATCAAATAAAGCTCGGTTTATTTGACGTAATCGACAAAAACGAATGATAATTCTAACAACAAATACACTACTTGTCGTGCTAGGCAAGCAGAGTTAAATTTTAATTGCAAAATATTCAAACACGACGCGAGACAGCGGGCAACGCGTATGTTCTCTACGAGAGCCAACAAGCTACTGAGCTGACCGATCGATGCGGCAGTTGGCGTCGCTTGGGGTGGTTGGAAGGGGGTTTGCGCGCGCACTTGCGCTTTTAACCAAATTATTATTTTTATCAAGTTTGTGCTGCCCTCTTCTATGAACGAACACTGCTTTATCAAATATGTGAAACTGGTTGCTACCTCAAAGGGGTTAACCATTTCAAAATTATTTAAGACCTGTTCGTCTTAAACAACTTTGGGTTTATGTGGCGACTAGGTACCATATTTATTGGCGTTGGCAACTAACTCTGCACAAATTCTTTCTACAGCCTATAGCCGGTGCCTGTTAGCGAGGAGTTGCCAAATTATCCTACATTTTTTTTAACAGACAGCAGATAGTAGAAGGTTTATTGAGAGATGAAAATATAAGGCCTTAGAATTATTAGTATCTGAGAGGTCTCGGGAGAAAACCATGAATGTCACGCGTGCCTTTTTTAGTAAGACGAATTTTTAACTAATAAACAATATTTATTAGACAGTATTTATTAAATACACCATCCATGGACAATAGTTTACTAAATTGGAGTTAAAAGGTAAGCAGAGAAATGCTGCTAACTGACATTAATTGTTTTCCACCGTTTAAGCATGCATATTCACGATTTTCTCCCGAAATGGTATGTTTTAAAATGCATAATACTCGCGACATAAATCTTTTTCTCCAATTCTGTAACCACCTTTAGATATTACTCATCGAGCTACAGAACATTGTGCCATGTTTCGTTGATAGATAATTCAATTTACTCTCTTTGTGCTGACACGAGACACCGACTAGAGAATTATTTTTTTCTGCACAAAAAACGCACCTACAGACAAGACCATTATTCTCGTGTCATTCATGTAAAACAAGGAAAATATTTTGCCATATATATTAATTATTATTAATCCTTTGTTTACACGTACAAAAGTAGGCAGGTAACTAAGTAATAACTGTATCTGTATGGTAATATTATTACTATACTGACATGTCAACAACAGTCTACAAAATGAAAATAAAATAAAATGAAAGTATAATGCTTTTCATTAATACTTACAGATAACGTTAATGTATCGTTCGGAACACAGTTTATTTTATTTTAAAATAATATACATGAGGAATAAAGCACATAATTTAAATATTTGTTATATTGACATGTCAAAATAATTGTTTTGTTTATAATTACATTCTGAAAGTAGTATTATTGGCAGAATTTCAAAAAGTAGTATTTATTAATAATGTCTTCATTTTCTAAAATCGATAAACTATTGAACAAACCACGGATGTTATGAATCATAACTAGCCTTAGATGGCCTAAAATCCTCAGATTTCAAACCGACATCTGCGGCAGTTATGATACTCATAACAAAAAAGTAACAGAGTTTTAATATTTTAAATTTTATTTCCATCGCCATAATATTACATTTACATAGGCTCGCCGGTTTTACTCCACTCATATTCTCAGGACAAAAATTGTGGTACGGCCCTATTATTAATATACACAAATATCGTTTATAACAAATTCCATTCTGATGACGTCACTTACTGTGTGAATCAAGCATGGCAAGAACGCATTGACATTTAATAATATAAAATAGAGGCAATGACATATGTTTAGTAAGGAACTGTTAAAGTATTTGTTTGTTTTCTATAGACATATTTGAGAAGAGTTCTCTAAAACACTATCGGCCGTTTTCACCACGGATTCCTAAACTGTCGCTTAGCTAGGAATTTCCTAAATTTAAGAACTGCTTAAACTGATGCTTATCGATTTTGGATTTTACCAAACAAAGCAATGCCCAGCTAGGAATCACCTACGTAGGCATCGAATTTTTAGTTATTTTTGTGATATTATATTTGTACACTGAAATAAATGAATAATTTTTATAATTTATGACATTTGTCAATTATATTAGTCAGCAATGACATTAGAAATCATGTGGAGATATTATTAATATTACGTTGTGGTATACAAAATAATTACATTTTAAATGAAATAACTTTTATGATAAATATATTTTAAAATTTATATTACAGAAATTGAAAATATAAATGAAAGTATAATTGAAAATGAATAAAACGAAATAATATAAATGGCAAAATATTGAATAAACAATGCAAAAACAAACTGATTCCTTTGATTTCAAATAAAAATTTAAAATTAGGCATCCGGAACGTACATATGTGACCCTCCGCTATTTAGCATTTCTTGTAAAAATTATGAATTTAATTATATGTGAATACTTAATGTAATTTCTCAAAATATAAAATGAAGAATAACAACGATATATTAATATGTAATTACTAATTGATTTTATTTCATATATAAACTCTTATACATATAAAATGCTGTCTTCTAATGACAAGTCAATCTTTTTGAAAATCATTTTACCTCACATAATTTAAAATAATTTGTTCTGTCTTTTCTACCTGCTGCACGTCTTTCTATTTCTTCGTTATAACTATCAAAATATTTAATAAACTTGTACAATTTTCATTTAAAAGTGTCAGATGTCAGACGTTAGGAAATGCTTAGCTATTTGGGCATGGGAAAACAGATACCCGGCTAAGTAATTCCTAAATAAAGATAGGCAATGCTTAGCGGTTTGTGAAAACGAAATTTTTCTAGGTAATGCTTATGTGGTGCACCTCGGGTACATACGCATTACTTAAATTTTAGGACCCGTGGTGAAATCGGCCATATGACTAGCAGTATTTACTCAAAATTTTAGTCACCCTTAACTAACTAATCACCATGGGTACCGTTTTAAAATACATTGGTATTACTAAATAATAATTGTATTTGTTATTTAGTCATAGCTAAACTAAACTGAAAAGTAATTTTCAAATATAACCTTTACTGTAGTGTGAATATTACACAGATTAGAAAAGCAGAAATAATTTCGAATATAACCCACTGAAACTGGTATATTGTTCATTGTTTATCATAACCACAACAAAGAGAATCACACCAGTCATGTGAAATTTAATACCACAACAATTCGACAATAAACAATAATAAACAATTCGTTTCAAACGTTTGTATCTACGAGCGCAACATGATTGAATGTTTGAGAGGGCCAAGCAATACTACTTCAAACACAAATTAAAACGTGTTTACAACAGCAAATATTATCGTAATGAACGAGTATTCAGATATTTAGAGTACATGCGTATAACATCATATCAATAAAATTTATTAACACTCAATTAATAACGTTCAATAAGAGTTTTTGCTACACAAAAATTGAATAAAAACGTTTTGAAAAAATAATAAATAATATATAAAATGCAACATGCGTCAAATTACTCTAAATAGATAATATAATTTCTATACTCCAAGTTTTTAATAATATGATGGATCATTGGAAAAGAAAATAATAATTCAATTCACGCATTCAAATCATAGAACATACAAAATTATAATTTAACAATGCTAGCTATGAAAAAACCAAGTAAACAATTATACTTGTATTTGAACACATCCACTGCGAATAGTATTTTTGCTAATATACTCTATAAGTGAACTATTTTTTGTAAACCAGTGCTTATTCTTTTTTCCTTGATCGTTTATTTATACGTGGATTTAATTAATTTATAAAAAGAATTTATTACTGATGTATATTGAACACTGATTTTCTATTAATAAAAGATTTTATTATAAGAACAGATTCAAAACACTATATAGTGTTTTGAATCTGGGTGTTCCGAACGATACACTAAAGTTATCTATAAGTATTAATGATGATGAGATTCGAAACACTATATAGTGTTTTGAATCTGTGGTACAAGTAAACATACATTGCTATTGCTAAACAATTAATGTCAAACTCTCAGTGTCAAACGTAACTAACTAGATAGAAAATACGAACAACGAAAAATATTGTCACTAAAGCGTGTGTTAATCGGCAATTAATAATCTCTACCACCAAAATAGCTAGATTATTAATCGTCCAAATTAAGTCAACACTCTTGTTAATTAAAATAACTATAAATTATGTTCCAATAAGCTTTGCCAATAGTTTTAAATACATCCGAGTATAAGAAGCTTTGAAGGGCATTTCGTATTTTCACATTTTTTTAGCGGAAGAGTCTGGCTCAATTTCAATCATGAATGTGCAGGAGTGTGGTATGCAACCTGAATAAAATTTAAATATAAGACTATAAAATATAAAAATGAGCTACTGTAGCTTATCATGATAAATATAAAATATTTTTTCATAAAGACAGTTAATTTTACTTGAATGTTTTGGAAAAGAGATATGGTGACGTCAGTATAGCTTGATTATATCTCTGCCGCTATTACATACATATTGTCTGTCTTGATCTACCACACTTTCAACAAATATTTAATAATTTGTTACTCGTAAACTACAAATAATCAATTAAAAGGATACGGGTATTTTATTGTTTTATTATTCATATACAGTGTGTTCAAAAAAATTCATAACTCGGAATAGGCTTTGAACAGAGAAACGTATGTCTGATCATTATTCAATTCAAAAGTCAAGTTGTCAAATTTGATCTTGAAATGTAATTTTAAGGAGAAAAGAAAATAAAGGAGAAAGTAGACTAACATTCGCTGTTTACTAATTTGTTTCCATTTCTAAAAGAAGATTCAAAAAGAAAAGCTTCGATTTCTTTAGATAACATTTTTAACAATATCTCATGTCAAATTGACATTTAATTAAATATTTTTAAATTGACATAAGTTTCTTTGTTCATAGCCGAGTTACGATTTTTTTAACACACTGTACATTATATGGCATGGTGATTCGAACTCCCGAACATTACATTAACATGTAAAATCATATTTTCATAATTTCCTGCTTCCCTAATTATTTTAAGTAAAAAAGCTTCTAGAACATAAAATTTGACATCTAAATCAGTATGCAAAATTAATTATTAATGCTTTATAATGGCAGAAATTAGACATGAAAATGTCAAAAATAGCTAACAATTTATCTGTCAAATTAGATTAATTGATTTTGATATTTTATTAAATTTATTTTCAAATAATAATTATAAATTTATAAGTATTAATAGATAAGTGACCAGGAATTATAAATAATACCTAACAAAAATATACTAACCTAAAATGACAGATAAATGGTTAAACATTTATTAATTTATTTGTTCAATTCCAAGGATATTTTTTAGAGTGATTTTCGACATTTTCATACCTAATTTCCGCCTTCACAAAGCTTGCAAAATTAATTTTCTTTATTGATTCAGATGGCCAACTTTTATTGTTTTATTTGAAACTTATTTACCTAAAATAATTAGAAAATTGATTGATTTATATTTAAAAAATCTTATGTTCGGACGCCTGCCATCACTTTTTGTGTAGAATAAAATGTAAAAAGAAAATGGTAAGTAATTTATTTTCTTATGTAATTTTTAAACGTTAATGTTTAAAATTGAATATTGAATAATTAAATATTCAGAGCGGATATGACGTTCCGTTTGAGGACTGCAGTTTCGTCGCGACGCTTCCAAGCGGCGCTCGAGGCGTTCCTAGTAAGCTAGAAGTTCGTCGTAGGATGGGATTTATAAGGGGATCCGTTAAAATTTATTCACAAATGTTTGTTATAATTTTGGGCTTCCTTTGCCTTTATTCGTGTTTTACACAGCCGTTTATCTGCACCGAATTATTACTTAACAGATCTGAGGATTTACATTCTAGACTTTATATGCATAGCTTTATCAAATTCCAAAAATAAAGAAAGGGTTAATAACATTCATACAGGTCACAGAGGGCACATATTTTAGTGTATTTTTTCGTGTATACAATGGACACGACAGAATTAATAAAGCAATTTGAATGTGTCAATCAAACGAGAAATCCGTTACAAAATAAACTACGTTTATCCCGGATTAATGAATGAATAAAAATTCAAAGTTTCATTATAAAATACGTATGTATTACACATATATCATCACTTATTCCACATTTGAGATTTTGTCAAAAATATCCGAGAATTTTCGAATTTAGAACGCTATAAGTATACTTACGATTGAAGTAATTTTTACCTCCCGTTACCCTTGGTAAAAGAGGTATAGGAATCGTGCTAAAAATAAGTCAAATACTATCATTCAAAAAATTTTGAAGCCTTGTATTTCGAACTTTTTCTATTATGGAATGAGCCCATTAGATTTTGGTGTAAATCGGATAACCGGATACGGCACTTCATTTGAAGCTCAAAATACCTTTAAATGTTATTTTTTCGAAATGAATGTTATTATTAAAATTAAAGATTATTAAATTTTCTACAGATATGCATTAATACTTTTTCTACATATTTTATTGATAATTTTATAAAATTATCTATAATTTAAATCCCGGGGCCTAAGCTTTAAACAAACAAAATTCCTTGGTTACGCGCAGTTATTCAAATGTATGTAACTGACAGATAAATGTCACTAATCATTTCAAATTAATAACAGTAACGTTTTAAAAAGCAAAAGTAAATAGAACAATAGGAAAGGAAATCAATACAGTTTCCAGAATAAATAAATATGTAGGCATATATTTACATTAATAAAAATTACGAAATCGTAAAAAAGTTTAAGCTAATCCTCACTTTTGGATTAGTGAATTCTATTCTATCCCGGTATTTAAAATTTAATTTTCATTTTATTATCGAAAAAATTAGTTAATTGAATAAAATTAGACTTTATTTCAATAAATAAACTGTCAAAATTACTGTAAAATTTGCTGATCCAAAAATAAGGATTAGCTCATTCTTCTTACTTCCTTGTACAAAGTAAAGGAAGTATTGTAATCGCGAAAAATTTTGGTTTTCAGATTTCAACGGATATATCCATTTGACCATCCCTGAATCCATTCTAATTTCGTCGTGACGTCTGTACGTACGTATGTATCTCGCATAACTCAAAAACGGTAAGCCGTAGAAAGTTGAAATTTTGTATTTAGGACTGCTATAACATCTAGTTGCGCACCTCCCTTTTTGGTCATTACATAATTTCCAGAAATGGTACTTTATTTGAAGCCTATAATAAATTTTAATGAAAAACTATATTAAAACTTAATCCAAAACTTTTCAAATTTGGTATATAAGACTCTTATGTCAATTGGAATAACAGTAGATTTTGGTTAAAACAGGCTAACCGGATGTGATATATTACCTGAAGTTGTTAACAGTTTTTCTTAAATAAAATGGTTTCATTTTGATTTTAGAAATCAAAGCTTCAAATAAGAGTTTTAGAGAATTAAATTCTGCGTCTAGCACATCAAGTATTATTAAATTAGCCCTTTGTATAAGCGAGGTATGTAAATTTAAAATTTATGTATTTTTGGTTTTTGTACTGAGGCTTGCTATGTATTAGGACAAAAAATAACAAAAAAATAAAAAATAGATGTTAATGACAAATTTCGCCAAATACGTGCAATTTTATAATTGAGTGTATACTTCATATTAGTCTTGCATACAAGGAGGTCGTGTGGTGTCCACATCATATTTTTGAGACTCGGATTGTAAATGGGGGGAGGTATTGTGTTGGCCACACCAGATTTTTTTAAATGTTAATATGCATGTCCATGACATTTTGTGACAATTTTTAGCTATATCGAATTTTATTTAACATGCAAATATGTACGACACATTTTGATGTGCTCAGCAATTTTTAAATTCTGAAAACTAGTAATTGACATTAAATTTTGTGTGGCAACTGTTTATGATACAAGCGTTGCGAAGAGGGTCGGGAAGACGTCTAAGATGCCGAAAGAGTTGGATGATCTTCCTACCTAGCACATCACCTACCGATGAAAAAAAGATAATAATAGTTATTTTTGATATAAGAGTTAAAAGTGACATTTTATTTTGTGAGAAGGAAGTTTGGAACACGACGCAAAGCGGAGTGATCAAAACTTCTAACAAAATAAAATCACTTTTAACACGTATATCATACACTATTTTTTCTACAAACACATTTATTCCATTTAAATTTGTATTTGTATTTTTTTTTTGACATATGTCAAACATGTCGATTTGTTGTTCCATTCGTCATTACCAAGGTAATTTACTTTTAACACTAGAATTAAAATACCGCATTTTTAATTGAAGTATGCCTTGTTAAAAATTCAATTTTTAATAGTGTTTGTAGAAAAAATTGTTTTTAATAATGATCGAATTTCCATTATGAGCATTACCTGTAAGTTTGTGAAAGGCAAACCTACATAAATGACAAAATGACCAGAACTGTGGAAAAACAACTCGTGAGTATTACCTTAATACTGCTCAGTCACCGTATTAACCGAATATGATCTCCTGCAACTTTTTCTGTTCCTCAACAAGAAAGGACAACAGTATGTGACCAAAGAGAGGAGATGAAAGTAAAATCGAAGAAGAAACTGAAGGCTATACATTATAGTGCTTTCTACAAGTAGTTTTCAGATTGGATATAACGTTAACGTAAGTCTAATATCTAATTGGGAATTAATGGGATAATTGCTAAATTTATTATTATTTTTTGAAGCCAATGAAAATTATCGTAATTTTTTTATGAAACCATATGCTGGAATATTTCATCAATAAAAAAATATTGTCAGCAATGGCAAAGATGTGGCAGTGATATAATTTCAGTAAATTGAAGCCAATGTGAAGAGTGTCCCTCGTCTAAACTGTCTTGTCTTAAACTACACTGTTCACGTTAAACTGCAAAGATTTATTACAATCTTGAACAGGCTCATTAATCATTTTATCTCCATTATCACATCGGCTACATATGATCATAGCAGTTACGCTGTTAGCAGCAATTAATAAATTAGCCATTTAGTTTACCGAGCTTTGATTCGCCGTATAGATTCACTATTATGTAGTATTCATTTACTATAATTTATAATATTTATTAATTGAATTCAAATAATAATACAGTGAAAACCCACTTATCTGGGCCTCTTGATTACTTATTTTTATTATAATTTCTCTTTATTTCGTCACATCTATTTTTATGACTTCTCAGAGAACGATGTTGGAATTAGAAATGACTTGACGAAATACGAAGAAAAGTAAATAAGGATGTTGCACGGGAATAATAATGGATTTCATTTAATTGCATTTGGGAAAAAGAGGCAATCTCTACTTTCTTCGGAGTTTCCTTCCACTCACATTTACCTTTTCATCCTATCTTTAATTTTAAAACTCGTTTAGTCTGTTTTGCTTACAGAAATAATTTGAATCTTACAATACAGGAGAATTGTGTTAATTTATTTATCTTATCTTGTTCTAAGAAAAATGCGCACAACTTTTCTTATTACAAACGAGTAGGTATTTGTGGAAGTATAATAGATATGATCATAGATAAATTTATATACCTACAAATCTGGCAAGTGTCACATTTTTGTTACTTACGTAAACTGCAAATAAACATGAATTTAGAATAATTATTTTCAGGGTATTTCGACATGTTTCATTATCGTATTAACTACAGAGTTATTTTATGGCGAAATTCCATCCAAGCAAACTGCATTTTTCGACTGCAAAGCAAGCACTGAAAATTAATGCTGACGCAAAAAGTATTAGATTAATAATTATGCCGGTTTCATGTCGCCATATTAATACATGTAAATGTAGCTTTGAAAATGGCTTTTGTTTTCAGTCATAAAGCAGTTTCGGCGCATGCGAATTTAGCCGATGTAAGTGACAGATCTTCTTCACTCCAAATACTTAGTTTCGCTATTATTCATTTTTTTTTTACTTCATACTACTATGCACTAAAACTACACAATGAATATCAAATTTTTTCGTAAGACCTAGGTTTGAAACTAGTTTTCAAGTCAAACCCATGAAATTTTGTTTTCGAGATAACTCAAAACCGCTTTGACACTGTATACATGGAGTTTTCAAAACATTTGAGTTATTTTTTAGATAAATCAAGACTGTCTAAAAATTCAAATTTTCGGGAAAGAAAAATAATTTTCTCATTACAAAACTGTACATTGTATGACTGTCGCAATTTATATATATACATTTAAACCATTTTTTTTTTAAATTGGATGATATATATTTTTAGATCCATGTGATAGAGTATTTTTTTCTGAATTGAAATATTTAATCATTTTATATCCTAACATAACAAAAATATTGTGAAAAATCCAATTGAAATTTAAATAAATTTGATTTTTTTAGCTAGTTTTCAATAGGCTATGTATAAAAAACAACTGTTATCTATCAATTTGAATTATTTACGATAGAAAACCAATAGAACATTATTTATAAAGTTGTTAACAAATATCTGTTTCATTTTAATTTGAGTTCAATTTTTTCTCAACATAGCCTACTGAAAAATAACTATAAAAATGAAATTTATTTAAACTTCAATTGAATTCTTCTCAATGTTAGGATATAGTAGAAAATTACTCAATAGAATGGGAGTAAAAAATATATGCCATTCCATTTAAAAAAATATATAACTTTGTAATATAACTTAAGAACCACTGGTTTAAAAAAAATTATTCTGTATTCGGATGTGCCCCTTGGTCTTCTATAATATTGTCTTATAGTATTTTATTGTATCTTTAATAATACAGAAATTATTTGAGGTAGCTCGTTTAGATGTTACACCCTGTATATATATCATTTGTTAAAAAAAAATATTTGAACTTTTCTGGTTTTTATAGCATTTTTGTATTGATGTTCAATCAAAATTATGAAAATGAAGAAGGGATTGATGTTTAAAAAATAAGGTATGGGTCAACATTCTAATTTTAGTTACAAAATCTCAAACCCCTTAGAAAAATATTTTCAAATACAGATCAAGACTAATTTGGTTCTTGTAAAATTACATTTGCTTGATAATTAAAAAAATCTTATTGCTTTTATTGTGAGTGACCAGAATTATTGACGGGGATCACTCTACAAATTTATTTTCCAAATTATTACATTCTTATTTTAACGTACTGTAAACAAAGTAAGTGTAATTATTGTAAGATAATCTATAAAATCTAATTTAAACTGAGTTTGTCGATTAAAGTACTTATAAATATTAGTTGAATACGTTGATATAGGAATGGGTATTTATTAGTGCAAATTATAGAGAGAAATGTTTATTTTTTTTGCAAGATGAAAATTTATGTATTTGCTTCTAAAAGTGGACTACTATCAAATATTTTCCTTGAAACATAAAACGAATCAGCGTGGAGCTCTATAGGTGGATATAACATTAAATTTTAATAATGTGGCTAAGATCGTAACAGAGAGCCAGGTATATCAGATTACAGAAGATATACATTTATTGCTTTATTTTCAGCTGGAGTACATTACCATCACTTAGATACTTTTCCACAAACACTATCGCGGGTAACAAAATATAGTTATTAAAGGTATGTGACAAAAACGAATCTGTTTCTCACGCAACTCTGCCACGCGATAGTGAAATGGAATTCATTTATTCACACGAAAAGTCCAACGCAGCAGTCACACCGCGCAACTAATTTGTATAAATTAATCCTCAACCTTTGTGGCGTTCGAAAAACTCAAAGGTAAATGGAATTGACTAAACACGCTCTTTGAAAAATGTAAGCCAATGCAACCTGTAAAAGAACGAAGAAAATTCAAATAGAAAAGCGCATGGTGAGGGTGTTTGCTTTCAGAATCACTGCGCGTAAATAAATACTAATACCACTCTATTTTTAAAGTGTCAACGAAATATCGACAACTTGAGAACGTTCTTTCTTGTAAGCGCTGCTGTAGAATTTCAACACAGTTGTTTTGAATAATTATGAAGTTCTACAACTACACGTACAAAAGCAAATAACATAAAAGCTGCTTGAAACTCATTAGGAAGAAATACTTACACAAAAATTTCAATTCAATAGCTTGAGAAAAGTAATTTCTAGTTAATTGTTTCATTGTTCCTAGAACATGAAACAATCCAAATAACTACGTCTTTATTATTTAAAATAAGTATAAACTTTATTTCAAGCTTAAAGATTTTATAAAATTATACTGTGCAAATAATTATTTTTATTTTGTTTTGGAATCATAAACTTGTTTATTCGCCCTCAAAAGCGGTCACAATTAGGCTGTAATTGCCCAAGGGCCTATAAAGTAGCCAGGCAACATCTATTCAAACACATGAAAGTTGTAGTTTACGGATAAATGTCACACTACGCAACAAGTTCTATAACTAACATTTTTTAAACACCTCCACTTTCATTTATACTTTCTCGTCTTTTGACTTCTGTGGTACCAACTTGCTCTGAACCCTGTTCAAATTCATCCGTTACTGCTTTGGAACTTTCGATATCTGTTTTTATTTGACACTAAATTAAAATTGTTTATATCTATCTATTTAGGACTTGTATACAGCTGTCGCCGTTTACCCTTCAACCGAACTCACCGAGCCGCAGTGTTTTTACCACTGCCGTACTGCCAGTTGGATTTCAGTCATTGCTACATTTATTTAAGATGTATAAGTGGCCAGCTTATAGCATCCGAGTGTGATAAATACAAGTAGCTGTATTTATTTTTTACGATAAATCACACATTGTCGGTCGACGGGAATCGAACGCACGGAACATGGTTCGGGTGACGTCACTGCTTATAACAAACAAAATAACAACACCAACAAACTACGTAGAAACCACAGCTTACTTCAAATTCATGGCAGCACACCGATACCGAATATACAAATATACCTATTTAATCCTCGAATTTCGAGAGCCAAAATAAAATAAAATAAAACGTTGTGTGTGCTATTAAAATTCTCCGCTACGCGTCGAGCTTTAAACATTCCCTTTTTCCCTTAATACATAAATTACTATTATGTTATACTGGTTACTAAAGTAACGTTTTTTGAACGATTTATAAAACAAAAAGTGAAACTTAAAAGTACTAGAACTTTAAAATCTTTCTTCTCGAATATTCAGAATAAAGAACATAATAAGATTTTATTATTAATTTATTAAATTTAAAAAGAAAATAGTGTAGTGTTTTTTAAAGTTCGCAAGGAAAATTATTAAACTAGTGATAAAAATAAAGCTATATTAAAGGATAAAAGTTAAAGTTTTCAGAGACTTTTTCGTCGAAGGTAACCATTTCAAATTTCAATAATTTTTGATTAAAGCACTATCGACACCACACCTTCTAAACTGCATCACACTAACAGAAGTAAAATTCCATTACAAGAAGTGAACGCGGGGTCAAATTGACCCCAAACACCATTATTTCGTTTTAGATACAAAAGTTTAAAATTTTGTTATAATTAACGTTTTTTCACCGTAGGATAAGTTATACCATATCGTACTAATTTGAGATATATAATAGCCTTGTTATCCCATTGAGTGTTGTTATAAAATTCGAGTGTGGTAGTAATTTCATTAAAGCATTCAACGGGATAACAAGGCTATTACAATTAAAATGAGTGCAATATGGTATACGGTTACAGATAAAATTTTGTATAATATTCGTAGAATATTATATTATTAACGCACTATGTGATTACCCTAACTCGGCCTACGGGCTCGTAGGGTAATTTACAACACGTGCGCATATATCGTAAATAACCAATACACGCACAAAATCAGGTGGAAAAAGAATCAAAATTTATTTTTTAAAAATAAATTAAACAATGTTGGAATATACAATGTGGTAAAGAATTTTTTATGGACATATACGGTGTGTTAAAAATATTAAATCGGAGTAGGCTATGAACAAAGAAACGTATGTCAATTTAAAAATATTTAATTAAATGGCAATTTGACACGAGATATTGTTAAAAATGTGATCAAAAGAATTCAAAGCTTGAAACTGTCTCCATCTTTATTATGATTTCTCCTAGAAATTACATTTCAAGATCAATTTTGACAACTTAACTTCTGAATTGAATAATGATCAGACATACGTTTCTCTGTTCATAGCCTACCCCGATTTTTTAACACACTATTTTAAAATATTACTAGAATTTTTTTCTGCTTTTCAGCGATTTATAATCTACTTACATTTTTTATTCAAACAGGCAACGAACCTAAATATTATTAAAATATAAGTAGTACAATAATTATTATACTTGTGAAGTATATGAAGAGAAGCTAACAAACTAACATTTTTTTGTGTAAATTGTTCCTATTCTAATTCCAATTTAATGATTCGTAATCTTCCCTAACAATCCTAATAATGCTTAATTTTAACTATTTTGGACTGATTATAACAGTACACTCGCGTCTCCATCATATAGCGAAAGTCAGTAAACAACATACAAACTGATTCAATTACGTTTCAAAAACTGCTGATTGAAGTTAAACCTGTACTACACAAAGTGGTGCTGCCATTCGTACTAATTCACTAATTTGGAATGTAAAATGGTTAACAAGTCCAAAATGTAAATTATTTATTAAAGAACATTAATTTTTTAATGTTTCCCAAAATGTTACTCGAATTTCGGCAATTCAAGCAACGATTTATTGCAACATAATGACTGCATTGTATTAGCGAAAAATACGCCATTAGTCAGAAATAATGATCACCATTTGGGCTATTTTAATTGCGACATCGCAGTAATCCTGTTTTGTGAATTCGCTGATGAATTGTCCTGGGAGCCGGGCATTTTTTTGTCACGCAGTGGCTACGACCGCGACCACACTACTAACGAGGCAAACAGACGTTAAATTAAATTTCCATTTTCGAGCGGCTTCTGAATTCCCGAACGGCGCTCAGAGCATATGATATGAATGTAATTAGTCCAAGTTCAGCTCACAACATCTGCCGGCGTTATCGATGGCTTATGGCGCCGGAAGATTCCGCAGTCACGTCACTGCCAGAGATGACACGCTATTCAGCTCAGGATTTGCTAGGTGTTCCAGTCATTATATCCGGTAATATGTGATTAACTGGAATACGCTACTTGCCGGATATAGGTTAGCAGATTATTACAATTACAAAGATTCGATCTATCCTATTATCAACAAATATCAATTATTCATAACTTTGTAAGTTAGGCAACCCTATTTAATATATTATATCAAATTGAACTATTATTCAACACTTCATTTACTTTTGAATTTATGGTGCCAAATATAGTGTGCTTTGTATAATAAAGCATTTTACTAAGGGGTCTCATGGCTGTGTGTCCTAATGTCTATTGGCGAATATAGGGTCTACGGATTAGATCCCGACCTATACAAAAATTATTTATTTCCAGTTCTAATTGGCATAAAGTGACACCTCTGGTGTACTCTCCCCGTTACCAATAAATACCCGTGAGGTGAGACCAGATAAACGCCCGCACGGAACGAATATATCATCATTACCGATATCTGGGTACAAAGCATATTAGCACACCCAGAAATGGGTAATATGTATAGTAGTCCAAAACCATTTCAAGGTTGCATGCGCAGTGGTAAAGTTAAAGGGAAATTATATTGTACAGCCTCAAGTATTAAGCATGGTACCTACCAATATCTTTCGTAGCACGAATACGAACGAAGAGGAACGGACGTTACCGAGCGGTCATTCAATTTGTTGCACTATACATATGATTATTTACCTGGAATTCTATTATTATCTCTCTCTCTCTCTCTTTTCATCATGCTATCCCATGTTATCTTTTGCGCAACCCAGATGAGTTCCTATTTTGGGAGACCTGTGATACGCTAGTAAAATGTTTATCAGGACCACAATCACCCAGACGTCTGGATTATCTGCACAATTTTCTTATTAACTTTCTTTATGGCCTCTCGCAGAATTATGTTGGAATAATTAGAAATGACGACTCACGAAAATACTAATAAAAGTAAATATAGATGTACGGGAATAATGACAATGAATTTAATTTAATTACTCTCTGATTTTCTCGGAGTTCTCTTCCCCTACCTTCGGTTTCAGTCTACCTTCGTTTCTAAAACTCGTCTGTTTTGCGTATAGAAATAAGTTGGTGCTTAAAATATAATAGTGTAATTACTTTGTCTTATATGTCATCTCATTTCTTAATGAAAATACACACAATTTTTCGAATTATTGGTCACCAGAACCAAGCTTGGCCTCGTTAATTTAGGCGAAACAGTACTCCACAGTATTTATAAATATTGATTTATATTTAAAGTATTATTTTAAAAACATTAGCTGTGCGTATTGTATTCTAATGACACAAGCAGAAGAAAATATTTCTGAATGCAGTAAGAAACAACGAAAGACATTTCTAAATTAATAGTAATAATCACAACTATACAATGTACATGCTAGCGTGAAAATTTATAATTTCCTAACAAATTTCGCCAGCATGTTAATCCCGTTCACAGCAAATATTAGTTCAAGATTTCTTACTCAATAATGAAGGCTCTGGAAATTATTTCATATTTAAAATTCGATTTTAATTTACATTTTTTTCTGAAAACCATTACCCCTACATGCAAGTTCTACTCTACAGTGCCCTAGCATGTTTGTCAAGGCGAGAGGAAACTACAAATAACTATTGGGGAGTAGATAAGTGCTCAATATTTTGACGTAAGTTTAACAAATCGCCCTTAGCATAAGTGAAGGACCATCGACGATCGAAGGTCCTAAGGCTGTATGCAAGTTTACCGCGGGAGAGCATGCATATGCAAAT
>OY720448.1:59383107-59465607 GCA_963082715.1 Harpalus rubripes
ATAAATTCAAACCTGCTTGAAATAATTTGCGCAGCAACAGCTGCAGCTCAAACGCGAATGGACGTGTTTGAGGGCGATGTATAACAATTTCTTTATATATTATTATAATCGCATGCGGTTTCAAAGACATTTGAAGGAACGAATTCAAATGAAATTTGTTCAAACAATTGTTTCGTGTATAGTACAGACAAATATTTACCGACATACGCAAACTGTTGTGAAACAAAACATTGCGCAAATTGTTTGATCGTGTATGGAACGCTTAACACGTGACCAAGAAAAAGAATAAAATAATGACATGTAATGAACTTTTATCGCACTATTTACTTTTTGTTACTATATTACAAGTGACTACAAAAGAACGAAATATAAAGTTCTATTTATAGCAAGCATAGAAAAACAAGAATAAAAGTAATGTACCGCGATTAGGAAAATTTGCGCCTAAGAGAATGATATATTATTGTCGAATAACTTGTAACTATGCTAACTAGTGCATAATATTGACATGCAATATGTTGCCCCACTCCAGTATATGACTTCAACTGTAATAAAACTGATTACTAAACATATTAAAATAAATTAAATTAAAAATATTGTATTGAATTCAGTAGGTACTCATTTTCAACTAAAAAGCTTATCAAAAAATAACCAAATAAAGACAGACATTCCTAATCATGCATTAATAAGAAAAAGTTGCAAGCTATTTCCATTGACACCCTGAAGACAATCACCATGTTATACCAGTCGGCTCATTTTAATAATGCACATAGGTATAATTTAAATATTTGCACTAAAAAATATTTTTATTCACAATCGGTTAGTAATATGACGATTTCTGACTTTTAAAAAGTTGGGAAGTTAGTTACTGTTAACCTCATATTCCAAGAGGTTGGAAAGTATAACGTGAAGCTAGCTGGGGTTGGAAAGTTGACACTTTCCAACCTCAGCTATACTCACGCTATAGTTTCCAACCTCGAGGCGGGAAATAGCTGCCCCCCGCTTTGAGAGATCAATGCGTATCAATAATGGGTATTTACATATAAACAAAGCATCTTTACAATTTATATGATAAAAATATGGAATAAACTTGCAAATGATACAAGTAATGAATGAAAGCAATATTTAAGGTTAGAAATAAAAGTGACAGTTCATGTGACAAATGAACAATCTCAGACCATTCGTTTATTTATGTTAGGTTATTATTATTTAAATATCAAATATTAATTTTTTATTTCAGATTGTGAATAAAATAGTATACAAACCTCGGTGAAAAGTTTCATTGTCTCGGGCTATCTTCGCCCTCCACAATGAAACACTTTCCACCTCGGTTAGTAATATACTATTTCCTACTTCACGTACAAAAAGTGAATTTTGTATAACTGTTTTTGTCAAAAACAGAGTTCCAAAGAACAATTTTAAATATTTTTGGGAATTTTGTAAATTGTGAAGTTAATAACTTAGTCTAAGTGTCAAATAAATATCTTTCATTATTATACAGGCTGTCTCACAACTCGCGCCCCAGACGAAACTGACACTTGCCGACGACAATAGGTTGCCAACAAATAGAAGAAAATAATTTGCAGCTGCTTGCATAACGGAGTTACAAGACTTTTTAATCCACCAATCCCGGAAGGATATCTTGAGGTGTGATGATATTATTACAATATAAAACTGGTTACTAAGTTTTAAAAATACTACTAGTGAGTTACAAAATTTGTTTGACTTACTGTAATTTTGACACTTCAGAGTTGACTTTTCACTGTCAACAAATTTAGGTTAGCGAAGGTGTCATCCGAGATCATCATTTATATCGTACCATCTTCCTCACAGACATTTAAAACGGCTTCGTCGTTCTCAACTGTACGAGCGAGTCTGGGAGCACCACCACTTTTTTTTCGATCTGGCATAACTTGACCGGTCTCATGCGTCCTTGCGATGGCTCTCAATATCACTTTATGATCCACAAGATTTCTATCCGGAAAACGTTCCGAATAGACTCGTGCTGCCTCTCTGGCGTTACGTCCACATTCTTCGAAAATTATAATCATTTCTAAGTAATCACCGGCTGGATATATGGTAAGAATTTGCCTTTTTTTATTCACCAAGTCAAATTTAATTTGACACTGACACTTTTCGAAAACTACAGTCGCTCACACATTTTAAAGAAGCTTTGATTTGTATAAAACCATAGTAACGTAAAATTACAGCAAACACACGTTAAAGGTGTAGGTCTCTGATTGGTCAATTTTAAGACGTCTTTGCGTTGACTAAAGTAACAAATTCAGTTGTTTTTTAATCACCCCAATGTATTTTTAAATGATACTCATGGTAATTAGTTAGTCAGGGTGACTAAAATACTACCGGTTATAGAGTTTAGTAAGTATAATATAAAAATAATATCAAATGTCATAATAAATTAAATTTCAAATGATTATTGAAACTGCCAATGTTACCAAACTTGATATTTAAATATTTCTTTCAATAATAATTTTGAAATAAAAGTAAATAGACCTTTTCAATTTAACGGCTATCTCTTTCTATCGGTGCAAATAGTAAGTAAAATGGCGCCAACAACTGCCAGTTGGGCTGTCAAACGAAACGTTAAACATATTGCAGTCATTAAAATATCTGTTTTCTCGGTGAAAATTTGCATCTTTGGACATTTTAGCTTCAATAAAAGGTTATGTAATTTCTTTCAAGAAGTTTTATAAAGTAGTGAGACTTTTTTCACATGTTACATATATTTTTTTTTAGAAACAAATCCCATGGATCTCATGACAAGCGCGTATCCATAACTCCCGCCATCTTACTTACGCATATTCCCGTTGCACGTATATCGTCTATCTCTTTAAATTGAAAAGGTCTATTAATACGAAATAGGAAAAATAGTATAAAAAACACTTACTACAATGTCCATTTGTAATACTTGTCTTTCAATATACTATTTTAATAAAAATTATGTAACATTACCTAACTACAAATAAATTCATCTAGATACATATTATTATTCCATGTGACAGTGTTAGGCGACTACACAGAAGCTATCGCCATTCCTATATTGCCAATGGCGTATCAATGAACAAAATCTTCCACATTCTGTTAAAAATATCCATTCAGTTCAATTTTCAGTGCATTCCATTCCATTTTTACCTCTCGCTAAGAGAGGTATTGTATTCATGCTAAAAATCGCATATCCAGATTTTAGTGAATAAGCACATTTTAAGGTCCCTAGAATCCGATTATAACATTTTTACGATGATGTCCGTATGTGTGTGTGTGTGTGTGGATGTGTGTGTGTGTGGATGTTGGATTCACCATAACTCAAATACTATAAGACTTAAGACATGTTTAACTACGTATTCCTCAATCTAACAATAATGGGAAGAGTCGAGTCAGTTTTGGTAACAATTGGGCAACCGGAAGTAGTAGTTACAAGAAAAAAATCATCTAAATATTATTTATCGAAAATTTATGTAAATACTTATATTAAAGAACGTTAAATTCTTTATTCGATAAATATAAATTCATTATTATATCTTCCATAGATTTAGAGATAAAGAAATGCATATAAAATAATTTGATGTAAAAATTCTTAGATCAAACTACTTCAAGGCAAGAAATTCAAATGTTTGTAATTCACCCATAAATGTCACTGTCAAAAATATTTGTATGCCATTGTCAAAAATATTCGTACATCATTATGAAGATTATGAAAATAAATAAAAAGTCAACAACGCAAAAGAATATACCTACAAAAGAATATAAAAGGAATTTGCGAAAAAATGACGAATAAAAGAAAAAGAAAAGGAAAGTAGAAAAAAATTCAGGATATTGAATATAAAGAAAATGTATGTATTGTACATAATTTATTTATATTAAACTAATTATTTTGTAGTGAGACATGAATATATGTATTTGTATTTAAAAATATTTTTCGTTTTATGCGTACAACCAGGTAAATTATCTGGCGAGAGGTTATGTGTTGGCCACATCAGATTTTTTTATTTTGAAGCGCAATTCCTAATTTTCTTATTTATTTCTTATTTCAGTGCAATCTCATATAAATAACTCAATTGTTTTATTTCTTAGGCCAGCATAAAATACAAAAATTTTCAATTATATCGCCTATTTATAACTTTTTATCATCAATTTTATACGAGTGTACTATAAAGGCCTTGAGAATTATATCTATAATACTAAACGATTAGATTCACTATCTATAGTTATATCTATATATATATATATATATATATATATATATATATATATATATATATATATATATATATATATATATATATATATATATATATATATATTTGAATTCATCACGACGATCGCCATCCTTTGAACACCTCTACAGCCTGAATGGTGTGAGCGATTTTCGTGAAATTTTCACCAAGTTGTAGGAAATGATTGTCTCGAGTGCCCTCGTAATAACTCAAATATCTATAGGATGCATAGTTTTTGAGTAAAAAATTATTAAAGATTGAAAATTGGGACAGAAACAATATTTTTCACAGTAACGATCACAGTTTTCCTTGAAAATTTAAGACGAAGAACGCCATGTTTGTCAAGTCATTTTGAACCTTTAAATGGAAATATTTATGAAATGGAGACAATTTGATAGAAGTTTAATTCATAATTATAAATTTTGAGAATGAGCAATTATATCCGCACAGGTAAAAAAGGCCTAAACCATTTTAATTAAAAATTATAAAATTTGACGGTTCATATGTACTTGGACAGTGTTACCAAATGTGTCATAAGTAACTAGGTAAAAAACAAATATTTCTAACTAAACAATATTTTTCACAGTAACGATCACAGTTTTCCTTGAAAATTTAAGACGATAAACGCTGTTATGTCAATGTCAATGATGACAAATTATCAGTTTTCTTCCTTTTAAATGCAATAAAATGTTTAAATAATATGTAATAATTAAAGAAAAGATGATGAATTTAACAAGGTAGGTATATGTAATGATTTTAAGCCATGTTTATTATTATGTTACATATTTTATTTTGTAAATAGAATTTTGGAAAATGTATAAGGAAACACGTCGAAAAGGATCAGAAAGGTAGGAATAATATCACAATCGATGTACAAAATTAAAAAGATAAACATTGTCATGTCATATTTGATATGTTAATGACAAATTATGCATGTATCAATTACTATAACCGATGATATAAAAACAAGTCAATTAAGATGGTACGATCACGTACAGCAAATGAGTAATGGCAAAACACATACCACAGTAAACTCCTAGCGGCAAAAAGAAAAGAGGGAGACCTAGAAGGAATTGGGTAGCAGGAATCCAAGAAGAAATACGAGAGAATGGAGATCTATGGCAAGACCAGTGGAGAATTCGCATCGGAAGACATGGTACAACGTTATAAACCAATTGTATATATAGGTATATGTAATGATTTTAAGACGTGTACAGGAAAATCATAGTCTGGAACAAGACAATTCAATAACTTTAGATAGTATGTTTTATTCTGTTCTTTTTTTGTAATTCATTTTCTTACATTACGTTTAAAATTATTTCAGATTATACATAATTCGATATCTATCTTAAAACGGTACAGAATTTAATCTGTATTTTATTTTCTTATATTACGTTAAAATTATATTAAAATTCTTTTATTCCCAATTATTGTATCGTACTAATAAAAAATATTTTAAATTACATAATCATACAGCATGAGCCAGAAAAGTAATCTTTAGTACCTATCATTTTTAACAATCCAAACTTTATTGATATATTTTCAAATTCGTTGTAAAACTTCAGATCTAATGTAATGTAAGTACTTACTTTTCTGCAGTTTGTAACTAACTGTTTACTCTAGAATTAAAATATCACATCATTTAGTTTTGTTTGATTTATTTTTATCTTTAAATTTAGTATTGTGTACTCATATACATGTTACTAATACAGGGTCCGAATTTTAAAAGTTCCCGCTTGAAAATTCATGATTAGGCAATCCATGATACATTTCATAAGTGACTTGGTTTTTAAAATTTTGTTTTGCTCTTATACCTACTGTGATTATTCGATTTAAAGTACTAATATTCACCAAGTGGCTTATAAAATGTATATGGTTTTGCTTACTCTTAAAATTTCAGGCGGGAACATATAAAATGGGCACCTTGTATTATGTTTATATTTATCCTGTAATTTCGTCCTGTTTGCTCGCATAAAATGCGCAGCATTTGTTCATTTCATTATATGTTTTCATCAGTTCCTACCACGGTGTAGTATCTATAGGTGAGAGTACGAGATGCGTTGACATAACTAGCTGGTAAAAAAGAAGCTAACGCGACCCGTTACCATTTGACAGGCGTTTGGCAGTTGGTGTGCCGCAGTGTGTCGGTTGCGGTTAAAATAAGTTCGCGTTTAAATAGAAAATGTTGTGATATAGGATGTACAACAGGGTATGGATCAAATAAAGAGATATAGACCCGAATTTTCACCTCTTGAAGTAACGTTACTTCGGAAGTAGCGCTATTTCGATTTTTTATTTATATAATTTTAAGAGTAGATAAGAATAGGTTTCATATTTTTGTAAATGAAACCTATGACATTAGAAATAAATGCTTTTTACAATTTAATTTATTTTTATATCTCTCATTTTAATGTTAAAGTTGACATTTGACAGTTGAAGTAGCGATTTTTCGGAAGTAGCGCTACTTTAAGATGTAAGAATACGGACCATAGTCTTTTTAAGGTGCCAAAATGTGCGATTTTGTAGCAGCCAGCCATGATATAACCATAGAAACAGGTACTACGATTTAGAAAATTCTGATTGAAAGATGTCAGTGTCAAGTACATGACATGTTTATTTTATAATTTTACTGAAATTATAGAAGCCTGTTGTATGGAATTTGTATAAAATACATACATAGAACTGACAAAAGATAAAAGGTAATGTATTGAAAATATAAAATATTGTGCGACATATAGGAATAATTTACTATTTCAAATATTTTTGTAAAAACCGGGTCGCAAAAAACCAGACATCTAGCGGCATACTGTATGAACTAACCCGGTTATTTAGCCATTCTTTGTAATACATTATACATCGTGCACTCAGCTATAGATACTACACTTCCGAAATATTATTGACAATTTTATGCAAAAAAGAATAGCCGATCGAGCTGTCGTATTTTTGACAATTCTCTATGACAGTCCATGAGAAAACATTTCTTGATTTTCGTATAAATTTGTCAGAAAAACAGGGTGTTTCATGTAACTATGTAAGGCTTCGGAGTATGAATTCTAGACACCAACATGAAAAAAATCCCAATAAACATTGGTGCTAGAACGCTTCATAACAGAGATACCGAGGATTTATCTTAAATGAAGCATAATACTGAAATAGCAGAAAATAGTTGGCTGATGGCATTTGTTTAATTCATTTAAAATTTAAATGAGATTTAATTAATTAAAAATTCCACTTATTTCAATCCGATAATTATTTAATTATTACACCTGTTATTTAATATTTTGATAATATTTCTAATACAAAAAAGTATTGCCAAGCCTTCTGTATTTAATGAAAATGTAATATTTTAATAATTTACCGTAGTATTTTTAAATAATACTGATTTATTTATTGAATGTAATGCCTTTCATTTTAAACACTTGCTCTGGGATTCTTTTTATAAATAATTATTTAAGACCCAATACAAAAATAAATAAAAATAACCTGTTTCCTGTTTTTTTTTTTTTTATTTTAATAAAATCCTGGGTACCTATCTCTGTTAGAAAGCGTTATAGCATCAATGTTTATTGGGATTTTTCCCCCTTTTGGTATCAGAATTCATACTCTAAAGCCTTGCACTCTTATATGAAACACCTGTATATCCTGTTTGGTATTAAATGAAAAGTTTTCTGCATGGCTAAACTATAGAACTTTCAAAATTTTGACATCAACTTGACCGGCTTTTGTTTTTTACATAAAGTTGTCAGAACCATGTAGTGATTAGGATCATGTGAATTTTTTTCTGCAGGGCTGTAACATAGAAGTGTCAACAAATAGACATCTCGGTCGGCTTTTGTTTTTATATAAAGGTGCTAGAAATACGTCGTGTTTGGTATCAAATGAGAGGTCTGGTTACGAACTTTTAGACACAAGTGTGAAAATTTATGACAGGTTGATTGGCTTTTGTTTTATGCATAAAGTTAATTCGTTTGATAGAAGGGGGAACTTGGGTATCTGACAAGACTGTTGGCGTTACCACTTTGGTTTTAAATTGTGCGTAGACAGATTGGATGTACGTATAAACTATTATAAAACACTATCGGCGGAGCCCTAGGGTAAACTCGGCGAAGCCGAGCTTAGGCTAGTCTATAATACTAAACGATTAGATTCACTATCTATATATTCTTTAATCAAAAAGCCAATCGCCATCCTTTGAACACCTCTACAGCCTGAATGGTACGACCGATTTTCGTGAAATTTGCATCAAGTTGTAGGAAATGATTGTCTCGAGTGCCCTCGTAATAACACAAATTTCTGTAGGATGCATAGTTTTCGAGTAAAAAATTATTAAAGATTGAAAATTGGGACAGAAACAATAGGTCGCAGTAACGACCACAGTTCTCATTGAAAAATTTAAGAAGATAAACGCTGTTATGTCATATGGTATGTCAATGTCAATGACTACAAATGATCGGTTTTCATACTTTTTAATGCAAAGAAATGTTTCAATACTATGTAATATTAAAGAAAAGATGATGAATTTATTGAGGTAGGTATAAGTAATGATTTTAAGCCATGTTTAATGTTAATTTATTATATATTTTATTTTTTTAATAGAATTTTGGAAAATGAATAAGGAAACACGTCGAAAAGGATCAGAAAGGCAGAATTATTATGATAATCGATCGGAGTACATATACAAAATTAAAAAGATAAACATTGTCATCCGTCATATTGGATGTACGTATAGTCTATCATAAAACATTATCGGCGGAGCCCTAGGCTGAACTCGGCGAAGCCGAGTTTAGGCTAGTATATATATATATATATATATATATATATATATATATATATATATATATATATATATATATTTCATATACATAAGAGTCACGTGTGACAGGGATTGCCCATCTTAGGCAAGGAAATTATCAAGATAAAATTAATATGACATTCACAGGGGTAGTTAGATTCTCAGATTAGAGAGTGCTCGCGTTATCACTTTAGCTACGGAAAAAAATCTGATGTGGCCAACACACCTCCAGCTATTTAATTTTCATTAATTTAAAACGTTATTATTATTATTTTGAAATGATCAGTTGTTTGACAGTGATATTTATCTGTCAGTTCCATAGATTTGAGATAGGGCCCGCTTTCTTTTTATCAAGAAGATCAACTCCGAGTAGCACACATCTACCCTAAATCGTTCTTTTTAAAAGGGGATAAATGATCTTGTACTACCCATTTTCTTCATCCCCGCCCCCGCGAAGTACCACCATTGAAACAGGATCATGAACTGATCCCGAATGTCAATGTCACGTCAATATGACTGCTATTTATTTTGTCTTTTTGTATTTGATATTAAAATGACATGAATAGAAGAAATTAATTAGTTTGAAACGTTATATCATGTTTCATTACCTTAAGAAATACATCCATATTTAAATACTCAAAGGTAAAAGAATTTAATATGTCAAAATCAAATCACATATTATATTATATTATAAATATAATGCTATATAAGTTTTTATCTTTTCCTTCTTATTTTTAAAAATATACTGTTCTTTTTAGGAGTAGTTCAGTTCAGATCAGTCACAGGCCATCTACACTATCAGATGAGATCAGTACGAGGTAAGACCAGTTCATTTTCCCCCTAAAAAGAAAGCGCCTATGAACTATCTAATCAAGTAGTTGTGTTTGTTTAAAACGCAGGCTCTGTGATATAAATTATAGATAATTTTATAAATTTATCCATAAAAAATATAGAAGAAGTATTAATGCAAACCAATAGAAAATTTAACAATCTTTAATTTTTATAATAACATAAATCTCGAAAATATAACATTTACAGGTATTTTTGGAGAAAAACTATTTCGAGCTTCAAGTAAAGTGCCATTTCCGGTTATCAGATTTACACCAAAATGTAATGACTTCTTTCCATATTAGAATAAGGTATAAATACTAGTTTTAAAATTTTTCTGAATGATAGCATTTGATTTAGAGCGTAAACAGGAACCACACACACACGCACGCACGCCTGCAAACACACATACACATACAAACATACACATATACATATATACATACATACATACATACATACATACATACATACATACATACATACATACATACATACATACATACATACATACATACATACATACATACATACATACATACATACATACATACATACATACATACATACATACATACATACATACATACATACACACATACTACATATAGATATCATCGTGAAAAACTAAAATACGATTTTAGCACGATCCCTATACCTCCCTTACCAAAGGTAGCGGAAGGTATAAAGTCGGGTATGAAAAATACAAAACAAGTTTATTCAAGAATTATGATCAAAAAAAGACAAGTATTACAATGACCTTACGGATTAATTTAGCAAAATACGACAAGTATTACATATGGACATTGTAACGTATGTTTTTCGTACTAAACACCCTCAGAATAATATAAAGTAGATAACAAAAAAAATTATAATAAACAAAGGTCCATATGACTAAACAGTGTGAAATTACTAACTATGAAATTAGTATTAACAGTATTTGTGTAAAAAAATTGCCACACGTCAAAGACAAAATATAAACCCTTTATTATTAGTAATTATTTATTGCGAATGGAAATCTGTAATCAGCATTAGCAACAATTGCCGTAATTCTGCGCTACCCAAATGGCATTATAATCAAATTAATATTTAATTATACTTTCCATATGCTTTCTATTGTTACACAAATAATTACGTGTCCTTAAAATTCAGTTAGGGTAATGTACGCTTAAAGCCTGATTCGCGGGAATTACCCTGCAAACCGCGAACCTTTTTCTCCTCTACTGGCGCGGCACTGCGAGTAGGGTTACTGCTTCTATTTGTATTCGTAAATTAAATTTAGTGCGGACAACCCAGAGATATGAGTAACGCAATCCAGATATTACAACATTCGCTGAAAATTTCGATGTATGGGTTTGTCTGCGAATAAAAACTAACATTTCTATTCCAAAGAAAAATAAGAAACACCTAAAATAGGAACAAGAATTAGCAAAATACTACAGCAAATAAAATAAGATACAGAAACGATCTCTAAAATGTGGATTACAAAGGAAACAATTAGTTGTTAATTACACGACTTAGAAGTAGATACAATACTGTCATATATAAATATAACGTCGACAGAATAAATCTACTAATACCAATCTACAATCTGTGTAATCCGCAGTTAGCTGTAGAACATATATCTATACGCTATTTAAATTTTCAAACCACCGATGCTAATTAAATACGCCAAATGCGCACAAATAATCTCTAAGCAATAAGCAATGACTACGTTTATCTCGACGTTTGAAGCCGCTTGAATTTAGTAAATCCCTTTTCAGTCTTCGAAATAAACGATCGAGATTAATATTTGAAGCCGATTGAAAATGACAAGTCAAGCCTATAAAGTAACAGGCTTGAACTTACGAAGAGGCTTGACTTCTGTCGAAGTAAACAGTGACGCTTCAAATAATGTAACTACGCATGCGCACATCCTTAATATGTTGTAGTGTTACTAAATTCATATCAGCTGTTGGTTGTTTGCATTTTACCTCATTTTATAAAAGTCGCGACATGAAACTTAGTAAAATTGTCGAAAAGCGATATATTTGGAGTGATGAAGAAATACATGTTTTTTTAATGCTTTTGAAAGAGAAAACAAATACCAACATGACAATTTTTAGATTTTGGGGTTATATATCCAGGATGATATTAGATCATATACCTCTCCCTGTCTGTCTGCATAATCAAGTATTTAACTATCTTTTTTTAGTCGATACGAGTTTAAAGAAGATTGAAAATAACTCAGTCATATTTTCAATCCGCTGAGATAAACCAATAGGATTTTTCAAGTCATAATATACTTGAAGCCGCTTGAATTATCAAGATAAACGTAGTCAATGTCCCAGACCAACTAGAAAACACCACATTATTACTATAAAAAATCAATTTATACAAACCTATAAAAAATATATAACACTGCATATAATATTTATTTATAAATAATTAATGTACTTGGATGACCGAAACATGCATTCTAATATCGTCAACTAAAAGTGACACATTTCAGCTTATTTTTTGCACGATCGGGGAAAAAATACTTTAACATGTATCTAGGGAGAAAACCTTCCGGTATGAATTGCACGGTGTGGTGGGTCAGAAGCAGAAGCGATGTGGCTAATGTAATTGAAAACCGCGTGTGTGCGAAGATACACGAGCTTCCTTCCTACGGTGAAAGAAAGAAGTCCGCTTTCAGTTTTATTTTGTTAGACGCAACGCGCTGACCCATTCGTAATAAGAAGGGTTTTATAGTGCTCTATAAGAGTACATCGGCGTCAATAAACTTTATAGGTTTGAAAGGGACAGGAGCATACTTTGGGAGGAATAAAATAGCTTATTAATTTTTTACCCAATAATCTATAAATTTAATATGAATACTTATACTACTTATTTTATTTGTGTTGATGTGGTCCGGGAAATATATAGAAAAAATACAATTCATTTTATGTGGTCAGTACTATTCCTAATTCTTATGAAGTTAACGTAACAAATTGTAAATCTTATATATCAACAATAATAATAATGATCCGAAATCAGCGCTTATCTTTAGTGTCTTTAAGTAATGAAGTTAATCTAAAAGTAACAAAAAAAGAGAAACATAATGTAGTAATTCGTTAATAAGGAAAAGACGTATTCTATTTATGTAGTTAGTAGAGCCAACCTAGTGATGTGCCTCCAAAAAATTCCTGACGGGAATTTGTTTTCTCCCCGTGAAAATACCCGGAAATTTCTTCATCCGCGATTTTCTAGAGGAAATTTTGATACCTTTTTCCCCGGATTTTTTTTTTTGGAAAAATCCAGTGAATGTTATTTTTGTAAATTTACTGTAAATTTTAAAAGATTTTGGCCTTGATGTTTGGTGCAAGTTGTTATAAATAATTATTAAATATGTAACATTCTTATTATTGTGGTCCGGATGCGGTATTTCGCTACCGAAAATCGGTCACTTTAATATGTTAAGAGTGCGGAATATATGTTGTACCTATGATGTCAGGTTAGTAATAATGTTGTTGAAGAGAGACTGATTATTTTTTGGATGATGTTATTGTTATTCATTCGGGTTTGTGCTAACCCACTAAGTGGGAAATGCGTGATTTTATGTATGTATGTATGTAACATTCTTCATTTTTTGAGTAATTCAAGTTTCCTTCAAAATAAATTGTTATTCTGGTTAATTTTTTTAAAGTAAATATAATAACTTGTGAAATTTAGTACGATGCTTTTGAATTACATATTTAAGTTTTTATGAATATTGCACGTTTACTTTACATAAGAAGTATGGAAATATATTGAACATTTAAAATATGTGGGAGTATTCCTACGGAGTCGCTCTACTCGTATGTATGACCGATAGTGCATAAATATATTGATACGAGTAAATGTATGTACTTCTTTACCATAATTTCACTGAAAAATGAAACTAAATAAACCTACAGTTACAATTTTTATTCATATTTGAAATTCTTTGGGAAATTTCCCGTAGGATATTTCCCTGGAAATTCCTCGGGAAATTTCTCAAAGAAAATTCCGGGAAATTTTTTGGGAATTTTCTCGTGTCTTTAAATTTCGGAAATTGACCCAATTTTAAGCCGACCATATAGTTATAAAAACATTTTTGTAAATTTTATTTGATAACTAACAACTGACCGGTTATATTTTTTTTGCTTTTGTGAACTAGGCTTGCATTCTGACTAATCAAAGGGCAGAGTTTATTTTCTTATCTAAACCAACGCTATTTTGTTACGTGAAATGAAGTATAGTGACAGTCACTAGGCTAAATAAAGGTGCTGAATTCGGCCCATTGCTTTTAATAGTATTTTTAATAAAATTACCTGCGAACTAGCTAAGCAGGTATATAAAGGAAAATTTTTGACAAACAACCAGTCTGTTATTGATTATTAGTGCAAGTAAAGTAAAATAAATAGGTATATGCGTGCGAAATAAGTAGGTACTCGTAAATAATTTTTATGTATTAGTGCTCATTATTTCTTATTTTAAATAAAAATTAATTTACTCGTAATGATAAATTTCTGTCATATTTGACATTTCCAAATTTTTACTTGCAATAATTTTGTTGTTCGTTAATATATACCTACTGTGTGAATATGATTGTTCATCAAAATCCGAAGTGACATATTTCGCAACTGAATAATTATGATGTAATGTCAAAACTAGTAAAAACTGACAGTATGTCCTAAACTGTGTCAATTTCATTATTCATCAAAATTTAGAAATAATAAACAAATTGAATAAATACGATATAAGTATAATGGATGAAATATACCTCTTTTTATTGTCCAAAATCAACATGTTACAATAATTGTCGGAAATCTTAGAAACACCGTCTTTGCAATAGCAAAATGCACAATATGTATAATCACAAGAATTAACAAAATTACCACCACACAAACAAAACGAAGCACAAATTATTATCGACGCCAAATCACCTTAATCACATGAATGACAGAATGACATGAATATTCAAATAATTCAAATATTTCAAAATGACACTCATAACCGCGGTTACTATACAGTTTCTATTTCATTTTTTGCCGTTGGTTAGACGGAAATAGCTTATACCCGTCCTAAACACAACCGATAATGAGATAGCGAATAAAAGTCTCATATGTTTGTACGACAAAGATGCTAGATAAAAGTTTTGTAATTCTAGCATCACAAATTGATGACGTGAGGATCAACTAGGAGATATAGAGTATATATATATATATATATATATATATATATATATATATATATATATATATATATATATATATATATATATATATGTTATAATTTGCTAATTTATTGTTTATATCTTCCGAATTTAACAATAGTAAATTTGTAGAAGAAAATGTACATTTTTGTACATAAACCATTTCTCACTCAACTTGTAGGTATATTTAATTAGAACATTAGATCGCTACGTTGTACCTGTGTGATAATATATTTTATTCCATACTGGATGTACCAAGAGTAAATAACTCAATTTAAATTTAAATAAAGGACTTAAAAGTAAGTGGATAAATCCATGTAATTAAGCAGAATCTAGCAAATGCTTCGTTTCAAATTTACATGAAAAGCTAGTAAGACAACAATTGGCGCGGTGAAAATAATTTTAGATATACCAATGAAATATGACCCAATCTTAAATTTTTTGTACAAAATGAAATATCACACTATCCTACAAAATTTTCTCAAAATTATGTACCTTCAGAAATGTTCACTTTGACAAATAGAAAATGTTTTATTTTTGTACGGAGAACAATTCAACAAACAGTTTACGTAGAATCAATTAATATTATTTATTTTATCATACAAAAAATAATTCATGCGTGCGAAGCAATAATACCGAAACAGTGTTGTCACATGTAAACAGTTTGACTTTTGGTGTTGTGCTGCAACTGGATATGTAAAGGAGTAATGCCAAGCTTGCCTACTGGTTCAGACATCATTTAAGCATATTCTCTTAGAAAAAAAAAATATTGCGATATTGAATTTTTACAATAAAATTTTAAAACTGCTTCATATACCTATTTCATTGTTATTACACAATATTTTGTACTTACTAGATTTTGCTTACATGAACTTTTTTACTTATTCAATGACAGTCCAATACTATTTGGCATCTAATTTCTTACTGCATGTTATCTACAATAGATTATTCTACGATATTATTTTTTTTTCGTGGAGTACATAAAAATATATGACTACGTGTGATAATACGAGTTAAAAATTCTTCCAAACAAGTGGTTCACAGTAAATTCCAAATTAATCTATATATACATTGTAATATTATATTCCATTATTAAAGATATAAAATAAATTATTGCACTTAATTTATATCTCATTTTTTTTCATTTTACAAAAACAAAGAAAAAATAAAGTCACAGGTAATGTGGGTATACTAGAAATAAACAAACATAGTCACCCGAACAGCATCCGAACAGATCCGACACACCCGAATAAGTATATTCTTAGTTAAGGCGGAGGTTCACAAAGTTCATACTTGAATCCTATTTGCGCAAAACTCTCATAAATGTACTGCGTCATAAAAACCAATACATCCCGTATTTTTTAGACATTTGTAATCAAAAAAATGGAATTTTCCGCATCCTTTAACTTATCTTTCATATTTTCAGTAAACTCTTAAGGCGTATTCAGACTCACGAAATCACCAGCTTGAAACTACAAATTCAAACCTGTGCAATGCCTTCGTGCAACAAATTCAAAGGCGTTCACAGTACCGAAATCACAACTTTAAATTTTTCGATATCGATTGTAGCGCGATCTATTGAGGCTTTTTAGAATTCTGCATATAAAATGTCAAATTTACTTCAAATTTTTAAACGACGCTTGTCAGTATTTGTGGTTAGTGATTTTCCGCGAAATAGAAGGCCCAAATTAGAATTGGATATAATTAATTTAATAAATAAGGAACAGGATGAATAAAATTAACATTTTATTGTTTAAATATATATGTATTATATAAGTTTTTTGTACAAATATGTATTACATAAATTTCGTTTTGTTTTTTAATATACATACATTATATAATATGCATAATAAATAAATTTATACATTATATTGCTGCCATGAAACTTGTCCAAGTTCACTATTTTTTTTTTTTTCGACGTTGTAGATTTAACAAATGTTTGCTCCATATATATGCAGCACACAATATTCTTCGCCTCATTATAACCGCAACAAATTCATAATTCACTTTATGTCAAATTCTGGATATAAGGTTATTTGCGGAACTGTCACCAAGACTACAGCTGTGCTGTGATTGGTGCAATCAGTGACCAAAGCGTTGCACAAGATTGAAATGTTTAGCATTTGCATACTTTTCGTTTGAAACAGATTCGTTGCACGAAACCACTGCACACGCATTTCTATTGGCCGAACGACTACATAAGATTAAATTTCTATTTTCAAACTTGTGATTTCGGAAGTCTGAATGAACCTTTACTATTTTTGATTACGGCGGAATATCCAATAGCCTGTTACTTCACTGTAAAATCGCAATCGTGAAGTAACACGAGTACTATTTTTTAAGGTAATCAGGTGAAAAAATTAATTAACTAATCAGTACTTACATGTAGAATTATTAAACATAAAAATAAATAGGGAAATTTACCTCTTATTTACACAAATCATATATAATTAAAATATGAAATTTAGATTTTACGAACCTGGTAAGTACGTGCATACTTTATACCTGCATATGGCAGGAAGAAAAAGACAGTTGAAAAATAATGAGTTAGCAGCATGTAATAGCGAATAAATAACGCTCGTAGCGCAGTGCACGTCCTATACATGCAGCGCTATTGATAAGTATAATAAAGTCATAAATCAGAAAACTTTCCGAGAAAATCAATTTCCAAAGTTTTTATCACATATCTCAATTACATATTTTATAAAGTTTTGAATAGCGCCTGGATCTGTAAGTGGCACGTGACTCCCGTAGGACGGTGATTTGCCGATGTCGTTCCGTTTCTACATTTTATTTCAATCAAATTATTCCCATCGCGCCTAAGTGGCTTTTCTACTTTTAACGAATATTCAGTCTTATAATGGACGTCATTATTTGGATTTCTTCTTTCGTTCAGTGTCGTTATTCATATTCGTAAGAAGCTTTTAAATAGCACGGCTCCCGTCTCGAGAAATCAATACAACATTCGTTAACTTGTTTGCGAACACACTGAATGTCTGGATTTACTAATTAGTTTCCAAGTCATTGGGCCTACGGCACGAAAGGATAATTAATTAAATTATACGTTGCCTTGTATACCTATATACGACCAGCCTCATTACTTTGATTTGAAACTGATAGTCAAATTATGATTAAGTGTATAAATATTGCACGTAGTACGTATCATGCTACAACGTATGCTATCAATTTCCATATTTTATTTCATAAATTACCGGTATATTGTGCCATAACCATTTATACAGTATGTCTCACTTTAAGCTGTTAAGATTGTTATATATGAAAATTATAATACTTACGATTTCGGTCAAACGGAACTTTTTATGAGTGTTTGAGAGGCCATCTACGACTTGCTTATGATTGCCTAAAAACATTTCGTAGTCTACTAATACTACGTTTACATGCAGTTTTGAAAATGGTTTCAGTTTTCAGTCAAAATTATACAAAACTGTTTACATGCAGTTTTCAAAACAAGTTTAAAAATTGAGTTGAAATCAGTTTCGGCACATGCGCATTTAGCTGATGTAAGTGACAGATCCTCTTCACTCCAAATACTTCGTTTTGCTATAATTCCAATTATTTTTTATACTTCGTACCATTACGTACTAAAACTACACAACTGTCAATATATTTGAAGGTTAGTAACACAAAGCGACAGAAACGTTATGCTCCGTACGCATGCGCAGTATCGAAACTGAATTTTAAGTGTTTACATGAGTAGTTTTGAAACTAGTTTTCAAGTCCAACCCATGAATTTTACTTTCGGTTTGAGATAATTCAAAACCGTTTTGACACTGTATACATGGCGTTTTCAAAACTAAAAACGTTTTAAAAACAGTTTCAAAACTGCATGTAAACTCATTATAAATAATGCAAAAACATAAAATATTTTTCTAGTTTCCTTTTTTCTCTCTATCTATTGCAGAAAGAGAAGCTTAAATAGAGAAAATATAGGTATTTAAAAAGGATGAGTTAAACAAATTTAAAAGGCCAGTTGAGTATTATCGCAACATTTCGAATGAATTCGAGTCAGCCGGATGTTCTATTTCTTATGTCAAGAAACCAAACGAGCTAGAAACATTTAAAATTTACAGCGTGTGCAAGGTCAATGAAACTTCGGCGACATTTGTTTTATTTCAACATTTAATTTATTTTAATTTAATCCAAGAAAGATGCCGTTTCTGGAAAGTCGTTTTGATGTTGAATTATGATAATACTTTTTTTTCTTAATTTATTATATTTTCTTTGTATTTTTTTATAGCCTGTATAGGTATAAATAAATAAAATAATTAAATAAATAAATAAATACATAAATAAATAAATTAATTAATTAATTAAATAATAAATAATTTAAAAATAAATAAATAAATAATAATAGAGCAAAAAAGCCTTTATTTTATGTTCCTAAACCAGAGTGAATATGTTTTTGTTTTAATATCTTTTAAGTTCCTTAATTTATAGGTATATGGAATAAAACAATAAAAAAATTATAGCCGAAATTATCCCACATCCTTGATGACATAAACAGCAAACATTATTAATTTAAATTTAACAAAAAATACAATAATATCGTGAAAGTATCGATACAAATTAAGATGGTGCATGTATGATATCATACGGTAAAAATAATTTCTACTATAATAGATATATCTAAAATAAGTAAATAATATTGCTTGTGACATGTATTGGCCATAAATACCGATACTATTCGCCATATTGTCTTATATTGTTATTAATATTCCTACTATAACATAATTGATTATAAAAATACTTCATACTTATTTAAAATTATGTAATTTCTATTTTTATGATGAGCATTTTCCCTAACAAACATTATCTTACTACAAGTAAATATGCAAAGAAATATTATTTAAATATTTTATATATGCTGACATTTATAATGTTTATATGTAAATTATATTTAATTCTCATTGTACATGATAAGACATGTATAAAAAATGTGACAACCACGTGTACTCCTGTACGTAAACAGTAATTTTCTCGTGGAAAGTTTAATATCTTGGGATAACATTAAAATTTGGAAAACATTAAGCCATAAAGTATAACTCCCGAATATCCCGAGTTCTCAAACTTCTCAAATTTCTAAAGACAAGTGGAATTCGAGTCGGACACTTTTCTGTCACTGCTCAAACTAACAAACAACAAAACTTTAGAAAGACGCAGAACTACTCGAATAAAAAGCGAGTGGAAAACAATCCCTAAATATTTTATCTTCCAGTAATCCCATCTAGGAAGGGTTTCTCAGTGGCGTGCAGGGAAAACAAATTAAAAAAAGAAGGAAAATAAAGACAAGTAGTTTCAAGTTGTATATACTCGTAGGTAGTATAAAATAATAAAAATCCTTTGTTTAGTGTAAGCTATTTAATGATATAATGTATATAAAAAAAATAAACATGTTTTATATATTTTATTAACCTATTGGGTCAATTACGAGCCCTATTTCCAGTGCGCTTTTATTTAAAGTGATATTCAACCTTAAGAATATAATGTAAAAGCGCGCTTCGTAACAGTGCTTCTAACCTTTAACTATACGCGCCCTTCTTTCGAACAAAAGTAACAACAACAACAAAATGAGCTCATAAACAACGAAATAATACAAGAATTTGTATAACTTATTTTCGATATATTTTATAATTGATTAAATACAAAATATGACACATAAAATTTATTGAAACTATGTAACAAAAAAATTAAACAAAATGATAGTAAAAGTAAACATAAAAATAATAAAACTGGTTACAAAAACTAATAAATTTTAACGCCACAAATAAAATAAATTACTACAAACTTTTCTGGACAACTATTCGCTATCACCAACATTGTCGTTGCAGTGACTATTGCATTTAGAACAATTAGTAATATTCATAACTGTATATACCTACCCTCCATACATATTCTTTACATATCAGATTAAATAACAATGTTTTCCGTAGAGCTGCCACAAGTGAAATGACAAGGCTTATAAAAGACAGTTCATTAATAGGTTAGGGGGCTTCATAGTAACCCAGCACTATTTAAAAAAAAAATACAGCTATTTTAGTCTGAGTGGTGTTAAAGGTTACTATAATAGTACGTACGTATTATGGGCCATTGTTTCTTAGTAAGGGTAACTATATCTAAAAATAGTATATTAAAGAATGAATTTTCTAAGATATGTTTTTTTTCGCACGCATCAGAAACATAAGGTCTTATAAAATATGTCATTTATACTATTTTTATATTTTGCGTGTTTTATACGTATTTTATGTAAGAAAGTTAACACGTAATAAACAAGGATGTAATGTATCGTAATCTGCAATAATTTCTTTTCTAATGTGCTTGTTGCAGTTGTAAAAGCACTTTAAGATGTATCAATAACAATTATTTATTCGAGTTTGAGTGAAACAACAACACTCGTCATTTTTGAAGCTTTGAAGTCAAATACGGAACATGGATAAGATACTTTTTGTTAATGACGACTGTTTTGGCGCACTTCTCTGTAAACCAAATGCCTGTCGGTGTATTCTTGATTAGTAAAAGCAACAGGCATTTCTAAATATCTAAGTACTACACGCCACTCATTGCAAATTCAATGTCCTTTATCACAACCAACATATAGTGTTCTTAGAACAACTTGATTTAAATACTATTCCTTGTTCCATTTAAGACATTCAGTATTGTAGAGATTAGGGCATAGTTTTGAACTCTCTGATTGTCTAAAATTTTTATCCATTGTAATTTCGGCTAATTAAACTGGCGCTGATGTCAGCGCCATCCTGCTGAATGGCTTAAATGGAACAGAAAATATATTAAACCGAGATGATTTAGGGAAATTTGTATGTGTAATGTTGTAGTTGGTAACATTTGACATTTATTCAATTATTTGAAAGTTCATGTTAATTCCAATTTATGAACATAAGTTAATGTTACCTAGTACCAACCTTCTAAAACAAAAAATTGCGTATGGAAATGAAGGCTCTGTCGATAGGCAATTGGGTTTCGTAATGACTTCATTATGAACGCAAAATATAAAGTTCCTCACAGGACAACGAAAATTCCCTCAGATCATTTTTTAAGAAAGCCAGCAGTTTATTTTGGGAGAAAACTACGTTTTATAAATGACAAACTTTTTAAACATGCGAGTTTATTGAAGACTATCTCCGTCTGGGACGGCGTACGTTGGGACCACTTCGTCAGAAATTATCAAAAAAATTGATAATCTTAGAGTGCAAGATACTTGCTTAAAAAAATCTGACTTCCTTGTACGCAAGACTAATATGAAGTATAGATTCAATTATAAAATTGCCCGTATTTGACGTAATTTGACAATTAACATCTATTTTTTATTTTTTTGTTATTTTTTGTCCTAATCCACAGCAAGCTTCATTACAAAAACCAAAACGAAATTAGTCAGAATGGATTCAGGGATGGTCAAAATGGATATTTCCGTTGAAATCTGAAAACCGAAGTTTTTCGCGAATACAATACATACTTCCTTTACTTTGTACAAGGAAGTAAAAACAGTTTGTAGAAATGGTTGGTGTATCACCTGCAACCATTTTGAATATGTTTATAACTTTATTAACTTCTGCGGAGACAACACAGGTCAGACAGTCCAGATCTAGCTCTACCCGAATTTTTTATTCCCAAACTTAAAAAACAGCTCTGGGAGAAGAAATTTAAGGACGCCGAAATTATGATGCAGCAATTTCAGCATATTTTGAATAAAAAAACAAAACATACTTTTTAAGGGCGTAAATAAACTTTTTGAAAGAAATCAAAAGTATAATATGGTTAAATGCCATTATATTACAAAGCAAAATTAATATCTTATGTAATTTAATAAATAGGTAAAAACAGTTATATTAAAAAGGAAAATGAATAACATAATTTAATAAATAGGTCATTTTTACTGTCCTCCAACAAAATAGGAATAATAACTGTTTTATCCAATTTTAAATTTTGACGTTTTTAAATGTCATTATTAACTCCATAGCAACAACTATAAGTATTATTTATTTGCTAGAGGTTTAAAAAAAAATTAGTCACACACACACAATAAATAATGCTTTTACTCGAAAAATAACATTAGCTAGGAAAATAACATTTTCACCACAGTCTTTATCTGACAGATCAGCCATTTTTATTATTTTGGCGGCACAAATGACAGAAAATAAAGCTTGTTTATAATTTATAAATAAACGACTTGATGTCTATCATCGACGATTTTCATGCACGCCAACCTTATGATTAGTTTTTTTAATTGGGAGTGCTTCTGTTGCCGGCGATCGCAACCGAAAAATTGACGTTTCAATGCCGGCACTGGCAAAGTAATAATGATGGAATAAGAGCCGGCACCGACAAAGTAATAATGATAGAATAAGAGCCGGCATTACACATGCGCAAGGTGTTATAATTTTTTTTTTAGTGATAACAAAACTCTGTTTAGTTTTTCACGGTTACGAAACGTGTTGTATAATTATATGGGTTTTTTGGCGGTGCCTCAGGTGCCGGCTGCTTAAATTGTATATTTCTCTAAAAATAACAATAAACGAACCTAACGCACAAAAGCAACGCTTGGAAAAGCCAAGTTTAGAGCATTAGATTAGGTTATTGTTATATTTAGAGAAATATACCATTTCTGTCGGCACAAATGAGTCGTAATAACAAGTAGGAATCAAAACTTAGCTTGTATATTTATCTAAAAATAACAATAATTACCTATCCCAACGCGCAAAAGTCACGCTTAGAAAACTCTAGCAGCCTGCTATCGGCATTGATATATTTTGCCGGTTACAGGCTACCTGTTACGATACATTTTGCCGTCGTCGGTAACGGAGGCAGTCCCTATTTATTTTGTCAAAATTAAATATTAGAATGGTTTTTATTATTTCTTTTATAAAAATTGAATAAAGTAGTATACAAACCACGGGAGTTCAGATGTTTGTTGACTCAAAGAATTTAACCTACTCGTCCTGCGATCTTGTAGTTTAAACTTTCTTTTCATGAATAAACATCTTAACTCACTTGTAGCCAGTTGCATAACTGATCATGTGTTTAACTGCACGTTGGATACGTATCAAAAATACACTGGAAAATAAGCCTTGTCAAAATTAACGTGTTTAAAGTTAACAACGTTTTATGCAACTGGGCCTTAGTGTATAAATATCTATGATACATTGCATATAATTTACAGTTTTCGAAACTACTCGTAAATCCCTCAAAGTGTTCAGTAATTCACATTTAATAATTGCTCCTTTTCTACTATATACTTAGGTGTTCAATCCTTTATCTAGTTTACTCAATAAGCAAGTATATTTCTGTCAGCCGCTATATTGCAAACAATCGTAATTTTGGTTTATTATTTATATCATGATGTGCTTTATTTTTTAGTAATTGCTTATAGTTTGAAGTTTTGAGAGAATTGTCCTAAAAAATTGGGAATTTCTTAGCGATATTTTCAATTACACATTTCTCTAATAATTTTTGCAATGCAAGTAAAAAACTGCACGAGTATTTCTTAAGCCATATCTATGAATTCCTCAAAGCTTAAGAGATTATGAATCTAAACAGTTTGCAAATAATGACAATTTTCCTTTGTTAAAGTTTTTCATGTTAGGAATTAAAGTCAAAGAAATGGTCGTGAATTGTACTCCACCTACATCTAATAAGAAAAAGAATAAGATATATGAGACTTAAACTCTTTAATTATAAAAGTAGTACAAGAAGTAATAGTAGTAGTCCCTTTATTCGTATTTTGGAAACCTGTATAAAATGATTAAAATGTTTCGTGGTTATTAGTAAACTGTTCTTAGTTTTACAGTGGCTTGTGTTCTCCACCACTGAAGCGTGCATGGGATAAAATCGGTCAGCATCTCTTACATGATTCACGAGGCATGAGGCGAGCTGGCGCTCGGATGTGGCGGCCGCTCAATTATTCGCGAGGAGGCTGTGGTATGCTGCCCGCCACCGCCGCCGACTTTGCCCCACCCGCCAACGCCGCCCACAACACATCCCCAAATACACATTCGGATGCTCCATTTCCAGTCCTACTTGATTTCCAAGTGATTTGTTTGATCCCACAACACACTCCGATTAAATCCCTTGAAATACAGTACGGATGGTTTTGAGATTGTTAATATAGATTGTAATGTTGTAAAAGTACACAATGTACAATTTTTAATTTTGACCGAGAAAAGTATATATAGGCATGATAATTGATACATTTACTACTAAGGCCAACTTTTACAATTGATGGATAAACTAAGGTATAGCTGTCGGAGGTATAACTTTATCTTAGACTGTCTTTTACAATACATTTTTGTCTGTTAGATAGTTATACCAGGAATAACAGTAAATCACTTTAGGTTGTATTGACTCGATAAAATTATCACCTTGTTACAATATTTTTATTCAATATTGTTATTATTTCTGTATTCTAATTTGCATTTTTCACGATGTTAGATGATATAAATGATAATTTTGATGCTGACAGTGATGATGAAATAGTTTATTGATATCTGTCAAACGTATCAATAACAACACATCATTTGTGTTTACGTAGTTACCATAAGAACCAGGGATAAAGTTGTCCGTTGTTTATACGACCGATTTCCAAGATATAAGAAATACTGGTGTTTATTCTATCTGAGGTTTATCCGAGGTTTGTAAAATACAATTTTCAATTTTGTACCTGGTATAGCTTGATACGAGGTTTATCTTGTTATAAATGACGATTAAATGTTAGCGCTGAAAATTAGAATATTAAAACACATTTATCACCCAAACCGGTATATACAGTATTAATATAAAAATAATAACAAGTCTAGATGACCGTCGCCTGGCCGAACCCGGTCACGCGGAATCCTCCTTCACGCCGTGATTATTTCTGTAAAAGAATTAGCACATGAGAAACATTCAGTGAGGAGGCAATCATTTACAAAAGGGTTAGGCATTCACACACCGTACACACATGTTGGCAACTACGGGCAGTACCGCTAGTTACTACGGACCCTCTGCCGCTTCGGTGGTGATCCGGAGACATTCCTCTTAACCAACTGGATCAGATCACTACAGCCCTAACTGCTGCTACGCTGGCGACCACAGATGTGGGTCACTACAGCCTTCCCTGCTGCTACCGTTGGCAACCCTCGGGTTCACACGAGCGGCCACTACGGAACCACTGCCGCTTCGGTGGTGATCCGGAGACATTCCTCTTAACCAACTGGATCAGATCACTACAGCCCTAACTGCTGCTGCCGTTGGCGACACCAGATGTGGGTCACTACAGCCTTCCCTGCTGCTACGCTGGCGACCCTCGGGTTCACACGAGCGGCCACTACGGAACCACTGCCGCTTCGGTGGTGATCCGGAGACATTCCTCTTAACCAACTGGATCAGATCACTACAGCCCTAACTGCTGCTGCCGTTGGCGACACCAGATGCGGGTCACTACAGCCTTCCCTGCTGCTACCGTTGGCGACCCTCGGATTCACACGATGCGGCCACTACAGTACCCAGTACTGCTCACATGCACACTCACAATCATACACATGCTAGATTAACTCTCTCACCTGAATCACTATAATATCGATGTTCTCACACTGAAATCTAGAAATAAACTGAAATAAAATACGTGAATACCAGTATCATTAAATGTAGCTCTTATCCAACAGCATCGGTTACGTACCTAAATAGCTAATTAGAGACAAAACATAATAAATTTAATAAAAATAATCTTACGCAAAATAATATCTGTGACAATCTAATGATTGTTATTTTTTTATTATTATTATTATTATTATTATTATAGTTAAGTTTTGTGATTATATATACAGGGTGGAAACGAACGTAATGTCATAAATTTAAGGGTGAGTAGTATGACATGTGTAGATTACGAAACTGAAAGATTCTTTTTAAAATTCGAAAAACGAAAATTCGACTTTTCTTAAGGAAACTTTTTTTACTTCTGTTTTAATTCATATTTCATTAAAAATATGTTTATCAAAAATTCATTCAAAATTAGTTGTATTATTAATAATTAAATTAAATTATTCTTAATAATTAAATTAAATACCATTTTCACCGAAAATAATTGTGTAATAGGTACATAAAATAATTCATTATTCTCGGAAGTGTAATGACAAGTGATTTTTGCTGTGCTCTTGTTAAAAAAAGTACCTATTCTAATTCTGAATTAGTGGATATGTTGTTGATTTATGGTGAAGTGGGACAAAACGCGGTTTTGGCAGCAGGTCTGTATGCCGAACGGTATCCTGGAAGACGCCAGCCTGATCGCAGGATGTTCATCACAGTGACACAACGTCTTCGCGACACAGGCAATTTAAGAAGAAATAATGGACGGGATGGCGGCGGTCGCCGACTACACCACAACATTGAAGATGAAGTCTTAGACTTGGTGCATGCTAACCCGGAAATTAGTAGCAGAGGAGTGTCTCGTGTTGTAGGAGAAATATCTCACACGAGTGTTTTGAAAATTTTACACAAGAATGATTACTATCATCCATACCATTTTCAACGTGTTCAAGGATTAATTCCTGCTGATCACCAAGCAAGAACGATATTTTATCAGTAGATTCTGCAACAACATGCTGCAAATTTTAATTTTACTTCACTTATAATATTTAGTGACTAAGCAATTTTTACACGTGACGGTGTCCATAATTTCCACAACATGCATTATTGGGCTCAAAAAAATCCACATGTTGTAGTAAGAAGTAGTTTGCAACACAGATTTTCATTAAATGTTTGGGCTGGTATCTTAAATGGAAATTTGCTTGGACCATACGTACTGCCCAACAGATTAAATGGTGACCAGTATTTGGAATTTTTACAAAATGTTCTACCACTATTATTAGAAGATGTTCCCTTACTCCATCGTCAACATACGTGGTTTCAGCATGATGGTGCTCCACCTCATTTTTCAAGAAATGTGCGGCAGCATTTAAATAATACCTATGGGAACAGGTGGATTGGCCGTGGAGGTCCTGTATCATGGCCACCAAGATCACCTGACCTCAATCCCTTAGATTTTTATCTGTGGGGTAATTTGAAGTCCTTGGTGTATGATAATCAAAACCCCTCTGAAACTGTTGAAGAATTGAGGATGCGGATTCAAAACTGTACTGAAATTATTAAACAAGAAAATCATATGAACCTGACATGTAGTGTCTCATTAATTCAACGTAGTAAATTGTGTGTAGCTGTGGGACGTGACAATTATGAACAATATTAATGAGTTTTGTGTTTATTTTTGAATTTATTTTTATGTTAAGTTTTTATCATATTAATATTGTTACATGAAAAGTTTCTAGTATTGTTGCCATTTATCAGTTAATCATTAATATATATATATATATATATATATATATATATATATATATATATATATATAGGTAAGGTGAGATTTAATTCCAATATTAAATGTAATGCTACTCATTTATATGTTATTATAAGAAAAATAAAAACCGACCTACGTGTGTCAAGGCGTGTAACAAACGAATGATATTAACCTGCAGATAGCGGACAGAAGCAGTAAGCTCGAGTCTTATCATCACGCTAATCCGCGCACGTCGTTGTCATAACGCTCCTGTTTATAAGTATTATTCCGCATGCATTTAAGTAGTTATTTATCGTATTTGTAGTATTAATTTTCAATATTTAAATACATAATCAAATTTCTTTAAATATATTATTATTTCACCTTAGGTGTTATTTTTAACAAGTCCTAATCACTAGTGAAGTGCAAGTAGTGAAGGTCCTGATATCACTGTCTGGCACGGGATAAGTAATATTATCCTTATTTCTCTCGCCACCAACTCGGTCCAACTTGTACGCCCACGAAATAAGTAATTGTAGAACGCCGTTTTATCCATCGCTAACCACCGGAACAGAGACAAATAACCATTCCATTGCTGACCTAGTCGATAGAATTGTCGTCCATTACATTGGCAGCAAACGCCAGGAAGGTCGTTTTCCTGTTTTATTACACAGGAAGTTATGACTGTAAGTATTACTTTATGTTTTTACTAAATAGTGTTTTAACGATACCAAATGAATGTAAATAGTACACAGTAACTAAATTCGTTCATCACATAAATGTTGAACCTCTGTAATTACATGCGTACGAAAATTTTATTAATATAAGACAAATGTAGATATATTTAATATTAACAATTTCATCGGAATGCGAGATTAGGTAAGGACCCCCGAATCACAAATTTTCGAGGGTTCCGTACACTCACATTTGCATTGGCCAAGATACGTCTCTGTCAGTAATCGATTGTAATGTCGTCTATTGGAATGTAAATTCAATATTTTTAAAAACGTAAAATTATTGTTTATTGTTAATATTACTGATGTAGCGAATACAGTTGTTTTGGCCGACTAACCGACTACTGACTATTCGGCCATTTTAGAACCCGATTAGTCGACCCGGCCGACTATAATTTCACTGATATTCATTCGTTTCTAATTTCTTTGACACAATCTGCATTTGATTAATAAATAATGATATAATTACACACGTATTAAATAACGTGCAAAAAGGAAAATTGTAGTATTTTTTCTTGTTACGCTTTAGTATTCATTTTTTATACCAGACAGACTTATAGTAAATAAATATTTTTACTAATTAATTTATTAATAAAAATTGTACATTATACAAGGTATTGTCCCTATCATAGCTTATCAAATAATACGAAGCCGACTAATCGCAACCTAGAAAAATCGCTGAATATTCGGTTTAATCGACTATTACTCGGTAGTCGGTACATATGTAAGGAATAATGACATCATAAAGACATTCAAAATACCTATCCCTAATACAAATTGTGCTTTTGACTGGCTAATGTTTATCGTGTAAAAACAAACATAAATAAATATTCCAATTTGATATTTTGTCATTTGAACCAAACAATTATGTATTAATAAATTATTCATATATATTATACATTCTAGGTTATTTTCGTAAAAGCAAACTTGTAAAATTGTATGACTTCGACTTTTTTAGACTGATAGTTCTTTAATTTAAATTTTATGAACGTAAATATATTTTTGACATTTGAGGTGTAAATATAATTTTTGAATTTGCTCCTCGTATTAATCGTAAAATTAAAAAAAGAAACATAAACTACATATTGTTATTATTTATATTCTGGTTGAGCTTTATATGATACTATATATTCGTACATACTTTGTTTCGATATGCATATATGTAAAAAGGAAATAAAATATAACTTTTATCTTTGTGCACATTTGTTTACTTAACATAATGGGCAGTAAATATAAATATTAATCTCAAAACATGCACAATAACATTTTTCAACTTTGTATATGGTATTAGGTGGAATATTTTTCAGATAAAATTATGTACGTTCAGTTGAAATACATTTTCGCAAATTTATTATATAATACAGACAAACAACTCCGGAATTTAAGTGTCCCAAATTTATACGGTACATAACACAGTTTCAATGACAGTTGCTAATTTAATTTGATTGTCAAGTGCACGAATTACTTGTCAAGAAAAACTCATACAATAAGAAAAAGAAAAACATGTCAAAATACCGCAAACAGCATTTAGAGTCGGAGTTGTCAAGCTCAGACGTAATCTGGATAGGAAAAACAAAACCGATTCGGTAGTAAGACATTCCATGTGCTTGACAGACGACGAAGCAGAGACGTCGACAGCAGAAACGCTGGGTAGCAGAGCGAATTGTATTGCGAAAACTACTCGAAGAGTTATTGCATTTCTTCACTTTAATTCCAATTCACATATGCACAGCAGGCGTCTTTTAAGCTTAAAGAAACATATAGCTCTGGAATTGGAAAGTTTACTACGCTCATTAAAGTAATACTGTTTTCAAAAGAGAATATATATCAAGCAAAAACTTCTACATAATATTTCGTATAAAAGAAATTATATAATTATTTTAATTGTCTACAAAATAAATGACTTTTGCGTTCAGACACGATATTAATGAATATTTGTTACAAATTTATAAGATGTGTAGAGGATGCAACATAGACTACTTTTTACTAATAAATTCATATCCGGAAACGCTATAAGCCTATAACGTTTCCAAAAGAAGAGTTATTATTTACCTTATTTTAGTGGCTGCTGTGACCTCTCACCATTATTATTATTTTGTTTATTTCAACTTTTAGCATTGAACTGCAGACGCATTATGAACGAGCAAACTGTTCCCTTTTTCACTAACATGATATTAAAGTACGGCCAAATGTACGGCATTGCAAGAAATTCAAACAAATCCTGAAGTTTTTGAACGAATATATCAAAATATGCTCCGAAGGCATTGAAGTTGGTGGTCGTCGTTTTGAGCAATTATTATATGTATTACAAAAATGGATAAAATTATTTAAAAAGTTTAAAAATAATCAAAATTAACAACTGAAGTGAGAGGCCACAGCCAACTAATATTAACGTAACTAGTTACAAGAGCCAGTAGCTCGAAAACGGTGCGTTTCCGGATATGAGTTTATTAGTAAAAGTTAGTCTACTTCGCATCGCCTACGTACCCTATTATTTTATTACACGTACTTATTAACACCCTATAAAAGTACACGTAAATATAACAACTGCGAGAAGCGAGAAGTCTCGCAAGATTCTCGCGAGAGTCTCGCAATAAAAATTATTTGTAACTTTATAGCTTTGATTCACAAATTCAATGAAAGATGCACCGTACAAGGAGTGAAGTGCATAAAACACGTGAATGTGAAAATTATATGAATTCATTATATATCTAGAGTCGATTGGTATCAGTCCCAGAGCGAGGAAATGCAAAATAAAAACAAAATCGGTTTTGCATATAACTAGTTTTCTCTAATATGTCAGTCGCTAATTCATCCCATTTAAAACCACGGTTAATAAAATTCTTGCCGCTCCTGAAAAATAAAGAATAATGACATATATTTAATGATAAAGTGTAGGTACTATTATTACAAAAAAATAAATTTTTATTATTTAATTAGTTTTATTGAAATAGTGTAGATCACAATTTGGTGATAATTAGGTAAATTAAATTATTTACTAACATCACATTTTCCGCTGAGCGTAAATAATAAACATTATGTTCGTATTGAAATAATTTGGTGACAAGAATTTAGTGTTTAGCCTCTTTTTACCTTCCGTCACCTTTAGGTAAGGAAGGTATTGTCTTTGGTCAAAAAATTCGGTGGTGAGTTTTTGATGAATAAGCACGTTTTAGGGTCCCTAGAATACGATTTTACTTTTTTTACGATGATGTCTGTATGTCTGTCTGTGTGTATGTATGTATGTATGTATGTATGTATGTGTGTGTGTGTGTGTGTGTGTGTGTGTGTGTGTGTGTGTGTGTGTGTGTGTGTGTGTGTGTGTAACAAAATTTTCGTCTACGATAACTTCCATACTACAATTCTAAAAATTATAATTCTTTCGTATATCTCTTCGTTACATCCATGTGAAGAGCTGATTAGATTTTGGTTAGAATTGAACATCCGGAAGTACCCTCATTTGAAGATTTTAACAGTTTTTCTTGAAAAAACTATGTTAAATATCATTTTTTCACATTTAATGTTATTATAAATATTAAAGAATATTTTATTCTCTGTACGATTTGACTGCATTTTATACTTAATATTAAATGTATATAGAGTTAAAAAATTATAAAGAAATTAAATTTCATGAAGTATCTATAGCTATGGAAATAGCTACTATATTAAGAAAATTTTGATTGAAAGATGTCAGTGTCAAGTGAAATTGAGATAATGTGTTTGTCTTCTAATTTTACTGGAAATATAGGATCTTTTCTGCATGTAATTCGCATAAAATACATTCAACTGCCAGAAGGTAAAGTACAAGAAATATAATCTTTAGCAAGGAACTTTCTGTATGAAATTTGTACAAAATACATAGAACTGACGGAAGGTAATGTGCTGGCCACATCAGATTTTTTATAGATAGAAGGAAGGCTCTGGGTTCGAATCCCCGCGAAGTCCATAAATTTTTCACATTTCTTATACGACTGCAAATACACGGAAGACTGTAAGATTGATTCGAACTTGTCTCTTATAGTTAAACTGTTACGTAAATACGTAGTGCGCAAGCGCTTATTTTTATAGTGAGACTCTCGTGCGAGAACGAGATGAGAACCAAAAAAATTTGCGAGAGCGAGATCGAGATTACAGATCCGAAAACGAGACAAGATCGATATTTTATAGTCTCGTCTCGTCTCGTCTCGTCTCGTCTCGTCTCGCCTCGCATGTATCACAAATACGTATAAAATTATCTTTGTGTTATATTGGTTTTTAAAGTATCACTTTAAAGTCCTAGGACTTTTAAATTTTATGGGATGAAACAATAAGCAGGATTGCAGTCCAAAATTTTATTGTTTACTCTTAGGCCAAAGTTTCGATGCCACATTTTTATGGCCATTTTTTAACAAACGTAGAATAATATTGTGTGTGTTACTACAAGGGTTAATAAATTTTAAATAAGTAAAAATAAATATATCATTAATTACGGTTTATTACCAATTTCTGGACGTGCTAGTTTGTTTTTTTACTCGCATATTTTCATAATAATAATAATAATAATAATAATAATAATAATAATAATAATAATAATAATAATAATAATAATAATAAATTTACACCAATAACGCATATCCGGCACCAACTCACTCAAATCTGTTGTAAAGAGTGTACCACAGAGATCAACTTATTTCTTTTCAAAAATTGGAAATAATATATATTTTTGATGTCGCTGGGATTCGAACCCGGGCTGTCCGAACTACTAGAAATTACATACTAGCATACTTTTTTGTTATAAAGTAAGCTTAACTCTTATTTAATATGTAATACGTATAAAATTTATGGTGCCAATTCAAATAATTATAGCTTTTGTCATACGCTCTTAAATTATCCCGCCTCGTGTAATATATCATTATCGTATACTCTAAGTCCTCAGTTACCCTCAACTCGAAAATTGAAGTAGTCCTGAAGTTTTGTTACTTCGAAACTTCTGCCGTAAATAACATAGGGAAAGTATTCAATTGTAATTATTTCCAAATTTTAAATAGTACAAAATTGATCCCTGTTGTGCTCTCCAAATCAGTTTTGAGAGCCCCTGAGGGTTATTATTTATTCGTGTCACACTAGTATATACAGGTAAGAAATAATAGCACAAAAAATATAAAATATAAAGACGTTCACTATGGTTTCACCATATATCAGCTACTTGACTACTTGTTAGCTAGTATACATACTTAAGGTACTTCGTAGTTGCAGCATTATTTACAGGTTAAAGACCATGCAGTACCCAATGGTCACAACGAGACGCTTTTGCTTGACCTGCTTTCCATAGTTCCATTTCAATTTTAACAGCTGTCATTTTCATTGGCAATTTGCTTCTTCAAAAAACTTTTAATAATTCTGTAGCAAATAAATACATTTTTATTATAATTTGAAACTTTTTTCATTTTTGATAAAAATCAATGATTTTTATTTAAAAAATCAGTTGATTTAAATCACGATTTTAATCATGATTTAAATCAAATTATTTAAATCAGGCCAACCCTGCTTATAATAATATGAACAAAATCACTGGTTTCAGTCAATTTATGAAACATATAATAATTCAATCCGACGTTTCGCTATTTTAATGTTCGTTGAACTATATTGTAGTTTTAAAGTTTAATCTTATAACACATTTGATTTTTCACTACGCATTTTAACTACAATTATTTATGTATACATATATTTTATATTCTGATGATGATGTTTTTTACAAAATTTATATTTTCACATGTGTAATTCCCTTTTAACTATTGATTATTCCTTCCCTGAAGAAGGTCGGAGTACAGCCGAAACTTCGGATTAATTACTATATTATTAATAAATTGACTGAAACCAGTGATTTTGTTAATATTACAAAGCAGACAGTCAAAATTTTTAGTTTTACGCAAAGATTTTGTAAAAGAAAAACACATATGTATCAATAGTGACTCTTAGTAAAGGCCCTCAAAATTACATCGTCCTTACCGAAAACTGCGAATAGATAAGCAGATTGACACACTTAGAAATATGTAATAAGCAATGATTACATATTTATTTATCTACAATTGTTATAATACATGTACATTTTACGCGTATCCATAGATGTAAAAGACCACTCATATTACACTAGTGGAATATCAAATATCCATATTCCACGGAAAAACTTTTAGTATTGCATTGCATTGGTGATACTCCCCAAGTAAATATTGTTTGATAAATTTAAAGCATACTCTTAATCCAACTTATTAATAAAGATATCAGTTAGTCATGCCAACATGTGACACAACCACACAATAGTTATTTGTATATCAAGGCCGCGAAATCACTCTTTAGCGTACCGAGAGAAAAATTGTCGGCGAGGCCGCTTGCGGCCGAGGCAAGACAATCTCGAGGGCGGTAAAGGATTTCGCGGACAAGGTGTACACAATATTTTTTGTGCAACCGTAAAAAATATGTAATTACAAATTTTATGAATTTTAAACAGTTTCAGAAAGTTAGCTTTCAAGGTGGTTATGGGATTAACATTTGATAAATAAAACCATGCAATTCTCAAGTGTCAAAGTGAATGTTTACCTAATTTCGCGGCTTGTATTGCGGCTGCGAAATGCTTATTTCGCGTCCGGTTGCACAAAAAATATATTTATTATACATTTATAACCTATGAAATTGATAGATACTGATAAAGTATACTATTTGACTCGCATACTCGTATTTAATGACTATATTATTCTCGGATGATTACAATACTCGCCGACGGCTCGTATTCTAAACTTCAACTTCGTGTAAAAAGTTGAGCATCAGTTCATACTCATTTGACGGCGAGTATACCTATTTATGAATATATTGGCCAGGAGAACCATGACGACGATCTTGAAATTGGGACATGAAGATAGCTCAGATGGGAACAATGAAGAATGTAATAACGAATTCATTCTGAATATGGAAAGAATACTGACAATTTTAAATTATATTTATAATTCGTTTGAATTAAAAGTATTATTTTTATTTATAATTATTATGACTTTAAAAACTAGTGAAATAAAACTATCGTTAACATTTTTAGAGATGATCTTGTGCGGCCAAATTTATATATGTGATTTGACTTTTATCATATTATGAATGAATTTTATTGAGTCTTACCACAAAAAATAGATGCACATTTATTTTGTATTTATTCCTTTTGGTTTTATTGAATAAATATATTCAGTGAATAAAATTCACAGAATGACATTATTAACGCGACTAAAAATAAGGGTTACATATCGGATTTCACCTGGATGTTAATATTCCGAGAAAGAGATGATGACTCACCTTAGTGAAGTCGATAAGCTGCGTGACTAGCGTCCCATCCGAACGTTGGAACTCCAACGTTACGGTGTCCTCCGTCACGTTGGCCACGATTGTCTCTTGCACTACGTCGCCACCCTGCAACGAAGAATAAAGGTAAGCATGATGCCGCAGTTTGAGTTGCTGACGGAGGAAAACGTGTGAAGATATCGAACATTTGAATATTCTCGGAATGAAATAATATAGGTTAAATCAGGATGAGAAGACCAAATAAAATCCACTGAAATATAAATATTGAAATTGTAAATTACCGAAACAATGTCAGAAAATTAGCAAAAATATTTGAATAAAATTGCCATCCAAAAAATCATTCTTAGGTATGTTTTACCTTCAGTATCCGTTTAAATAATTTATATTTAGCAATAAATATTTCTTTTGTTACCTTTTGCAGTAATTTTATATCAGAAATCATTAAATTTCTTTCAGACAGCATTATTTATGACTCAGAATAATAAATTATATTTCAAAAATCGGTAATTGTCTTTCGGTAAATTCAATTTTATTTCAAAAAGTTTTAAATATAATTCAGAGTGTCAATAACAACAAAAAAAATTGAGAAAAAATAATAATTACATATCAGGAAACAGAATAGTTATTGAAATATTTATCTGCCTTAAATTACTAAATCAGACTTAAATTTCAGTAGTACATTTTTCTAAATCACATTGAAATTTAAAATAAAATCTTTTAGAATAATAATTAAGTAACGACTTTTGGAATAAAATACTATTCAGAATTACAATTGACGATTTCTTTAAATTTCTTCCAGAAAGCGTAATTTATAATTCAGAATAATCAATTATATTTCAGAAATTGTCAATTGTCGTTCAGTAGTCAATGTTATTTCAGACATAATTTAAAAGTCAATTCAGAAAATGAATTGTATTTCACAAAACAGAATAGTTCCTAAAATACTTATCTGTCTTATGCAAGAACCAAAGAGTAACGATTTTGATCGCTAATATACTCGTCGATCGAAGTTAAATTTCAGTAGCTATAGATAAATTCTAAATCACATTGATATCTTCTGAAATACAATATTTTTTTTATATTTTGCGTTCATAATGAACGCAATTGCGTATCGTAATGACCTTAATTTCGATACGCATTTTTTTGTTTTAGACGGTTAGTACTAGATGACGTTTCTTTAACCCATTTTTACCTAATTTATTTTTAGTTAATTGACAATTCATTTTAATAATATAATGTCGAAATTATTATTATTATTATTTTTTAGGGAAGATTATTTACATGAAAATGTACAAAAGGTTAAAAATATAATCACAAATTGAGTAGGTAAATGTTAATTGTTGAAGGCGCAAAATATAAAAAATAGTATAAAGAACTCATTTTATAAGACTTTCTTTCGCACTTGTCAATTAGAAAACTCGCTAACGCTCGTTTTCTAAATTTTGACGCGTGCCAAAAAAACATGTCTTATAAATCACGTTCTTTAATATACTATTTTAATAACTAATTACTATTGAAATTGGACTATTCCAGTTGACAACAGGCAATGGATTCGTTTAAATTTTTTTAACAAGTTATAATCTGCTATAAAAGAAACTGATGTGGCCAATACAACACCTCCCGCTATTTAATTTTTGTTAAATTAAATATACATACTTACATATTTAATTATACTAGAAACTAGAAACTATATTAAAATCCATTCCATATAACTATATATATTACTATTATTAATATGAAATGATTATTTCTATGGCACTGACATTTATCTGTCAGTTACATACATTTGAGGCATTTGAGATATGATCAAGTAGTTGTGTTTGTTTAAAGCGCAGACTCTGTGATTTAAATTATAGATCATTTAATAAATTTATTCATAAAATATCTAGAAAATGTATTAATGGAAACCAATAGAAAATTTAATAGTCTTTAATTTTTATAATAACATAAATCTCGAAAAAATAACATTTAAAGATATTTTTTGGAGAAAAACTATTTTGAGCTTCAAGTAAAGTGTCATTTCAAATTTACACCAAAATATAATGGCTACTTTCTGTATTAGAATAAGGTATAAATACAAGATTTCAAAATTTTCTGAATTATAGTATTTGAGTTAGAGCGTAAATAGGAACCACACACACACACACACACACACACACACACACACACACACACGCATGCACGCACGCACAGGCACACGCGCACGCATGCGCACGCAATTTGAGAAGTTTTGAATCATGTTTTAATATATTTTTTCAAGAAAATCTGTTCATAGCTTCCTGTAAAGTAGTACTTTCGATTTATGAATTTTAGAAATCTAGTATGGCGTTCTCATTAATATAGAAGTCTTAAATACAAAATTTGAAAAGTTTTGGATTGTATCAATTTGTTTTTCACGAAAATCTGTTCAGAGCTTCAAATAAAGTATAACTTTCTGTTTATCAATTTTAACTAAAATCTAATATGTTATTTCTCTTTATATAAAAGTCTTAAATACTAAATTTGACAAGTTTTGGAATATATCATAACATATTTTTGACAAAAATTTGTTAAGAACTTCAAATATCACTTCCGGTTTATCAATTGTATCCAAAATCTAATATATATTCCTCCCCTTCATACAAAAGTCTGTTCAGAGCTTGAAGTAAAGTGTCACTTCCGGTTTATCAATTTTAGAAAAAATCTAACATGTCGTTCTCATTAATATAAAAATCTTAAATACTAAATTTGACAAATTTTGGAGTATATCATAATATATTTTTCACGAAAATTTGTTCAGAGCTTCAAGTAAAATATCACTTCCGGTTTATTAATGTTAACCAAAATCTAATAAGTTATTCCACTTGATACAAAAGTCTTAAATACTAAAACTGAAATTTGGATTATATTTTAATATAGTTTTTCATTAAAAACTGGTATGGGCTTCTTGTAAAGTACCACTTCCGGTTACCCAATTTTGCTCCAAATCTATTCAACTCTTTATATGAATGCAGAAATCTTAAATACGGAAAATAAAAATATTTGGAAGTTTGTTATGAGTTATCGTGGACTAAAAAAATCGTCACACACACATCATCGCAAATATAGTAAAAATCTGGTGTGGACAACACAATACCTCCCGCCATTTAACGCCCGAGTCACAAAAAAGATCAAGCTAATCCTTATTTTTGGATTAGCGAATTTTACTCTAATTTTGGCAGTTTATATCTGAAAATATAGTCTAATCTGCTCCAAGTAATTACCTTTCTTGATAATAAAATGAAGATTAAATTTTAAATATCGAGATAAAATAGAATTCACTAATCCAAAAATGAGAATTAGCTTAAACTTTTTTGCGAATCGTTAATTTTTATTAATCTAAATAAATACCTACATATTTACAAATGCTGGAAACTGTATTGCTTTCCTTTCCTATTGTACTATTTACTCTTTTCTTTTTAAAACGTTACTATTATTACATTGAAATGATTAGTTCTTCGACAGTGACATTTATCTGTCGGTTACATACATTTAAATAACTGCGAAACCAAGGAGTTTTGTTCGTTTAAAGCGTAGGCTCCGGCATTTAAATTATAAATAATTTTAAAAATAGTTGTTGGGGCTCGTATCCATAAAATATATAGAAAAAGTATTAATGCAAATCTGTAGAAAATTTAATATTCTTTAATTTATATAACAATAATCACGAAAAAATAATATTTAAAGGTATTTTTCGAAAAAAAACCTATTTTAATATCTAGTAAAGTGCCATTTTCGGTTATCCGATTTACACCAAAATCTAATTGGCTCTTACCATTATAGAAAAAGTTCGAAATACAAGGTTTCAAAATTTTCTTAATGTTAGTATTGAGTGGAGTATGTTAGAGTGGAGGATCCACACGTACATACATACATACATACATACATACATACACGCACGCACGCACGCATGCACGATGCACGCACGCAGACGCGCACACGCGCGCGCCCACACACATACACACACACTCACACACAGACATAATCGTAAAAATGTTAAAATTGGATTCTAGGGACCTTAAAACGTGGTCATTTACCAAAATGTCGATATGCGATTTTCAGCACGATCCCTATACCTCCCTTACCAAGGGTAGCGGGAGGTAAAAACATGTTGTGGGCACCCTAATTCGTGCTTATTTACTGAAAACTCGCCATCGAATTTTTGGACCGATAACATTACCTCGCTTACCTGCGGTATGACGGGAGGTAAAAATATAACAACTAAATTATATTTTTCATTTTAATTGATAGTTAACAACCAGTTTGACCAGAGGTGAAAATCGGGTCTACATGTACACATGATATATAATATTAAGGGCCATCTTTTCGAAGTAGATTAAAACGCGCTTGCAGAGTGAAGCAGAAAGAGTCATAGCTCTTTGGTATTTAGTGTAAGTACATACGCGCAAATACGGCGTCTGTTTCTGACGAATGTCTATAAATCAACAAAAAAGTAAATACAGGTAGTGACACACATTGTTTCTAAAACACTATAAGTGCTCTGCACTGAAATATTTCAACTTAAGAATCAGATTGTGAGTTATATCTGCTTTTATTTTTCATTAAAAAACATTTCGAATTATTACCTAATAAATACAAAATAGCAAATAATATCTTTATAAGTGAAGCGGTGTCAGTTGTAACACATGCCACAGTGTCGATTGCAACTTGTTTAATAATTAAGTACAGTATTGATCATGATAAAAATTACAAGAAAAAACCACTGTTATCGAAAACATAAAAGAAGAAGAGCAAAAAAACGAAACACTTCCGAAAGTAACAGTCGCAGATTACTCTTCACATGGCTCCGTTGAGGAAACTCTCTGATATGTACTGGCCCATATTTTTTGAGCACAGGAGATTGGTTGCAGTGGCGAAAATGTAAAATTAGGACACCGAGCAAGTTAAATTGTACGAAGAAAGACCTATTTTATGTTTACCTAAATTGCAATTTCGTTAGCGACTAAAGGCATTGGTCAAAATGGTCCATGTCACGAACAGAATATATATTTTGTTTGCTTTTAGTTGAGTCATCTGAATTTTGTATTTTCTGAGGTAATAAATAAATATTTATTTTTTCAATAATTTCTTCTTTTATCTGTTATTTTATCTTATTACATCACTGTTAAAATTTGTTACAATTGACACTGGCCCTGTTACTATTGACACCAGTTAGATGTCTATTATAACATTTGTAATGCCTGACTAAAAATCCTTATACTTTTATATTTGTCACATTTTCAAAAGTTTAAAATTCAAAATATTATTCACTAAGGTGGGTAGGTTCTCATATAGGTAATTTCAAAATTTCGAAATGTAACGTTAAATCGTGAAAAATTAAAATTTTAATTTTGTAACAATTGACACCGGTCTCCCCTACTGGTAACATAATTATCATCTTTTTTCTCTTGTAACATAAACTATATTTTTCATTGTTATCAAGTAGGGTAAAACTGGGAGAGATGGCTCAGTAGTTGAGATGGCGCATGTGATTTATTTCCAAACTGTAATAATAGATAGCGTGTAAAGTATATGTGCAGACTGAGTTTAGTATTCGTTTAGTGTTAATATCATCGTTTCCCGTTTATTGTAAAAATAAGGTGAGTTATTTCATTTTAATTATTTTCCTATACCTCGAATTTTATCATGCATGCTTTGAGTGTTTTAACTAAAATTATGCTAACGGATTTTTAGATATTTTATTGTAATATAAAGGTGGTAGAATATATAAAGTACTATTCTAACCTACAAATTTTTGTATATGTTGAAGTTTCATACGTGTAAAGAGGTGCGCCATCTCTCCCTAAGGAATCGGGAGAGTTGGCTCAGTTAAGTATAGGGAGAGATGGCATATTATTTTGTTGTTATTAACAAAACATTTTGTTCTATTCAGATATGCCGAGGCTGTATACACGAAAAGGTAATTGCAGTAGAGGAGAATGGAATGAAAATGACTTAGTTGCGGCTATGGATGATATAAGAAAGGGCATTTTTGGAGTGAATGAAGCTTCAAGAAGATATAAAATCCCTTGTACTACTCTAAGAAGACGACTGCTTCAAGGAAATAGTTCTAAGGGCAATTTGGCCCCATCTTCCTTAGAAAGTATGTCTAAAAGAAAAACAATCCACGACAAAAAAAAAAAGAATAATGAAAAAAGTAAGCAGAAAAGTAAGGAAAATGAAAAAAGAAAAGAGACAAACAAGGAAAGAAACAAAATAAAAGATAACTAGGCACATCATCATCAGTTGAACAAAATTCTGTAATCCTGCAAAGTGATACAGGCAGTGGCGACAACGAAGAAAATATGTGTGTAGGATGTGGAGAAAATTATTATCAAACGACGACAACAACAGACTGGATTCAATGTATTACTTGTAAGCTTTGGGTACATAAAGATTGTACCAAATTTCCAAATTTCTGCTTGAAATGTGGCAGAAAATCTAATACAAATAATTAATTTAGTAACATCCATCTCTCCCAACTATAATGCGCCAACTCTCCCAAGCATATGGGGTGAGATGGTTTTTTTTGTGAAAAAGTATTTTTTTTTATATATTAATATATTATATTATACTTTAAGTTCTATTAGTACCAAGCAATAAATATATATGTAAAGTTTACGATATGATTTTTTTCCGACTGTTTCCATACCTACAAAAAATTATAGAGAGCATATAAAAAACGTGCGCCATCTCTCCCAATTTTACCCTATACTTACTGCTGAAGAAATATGTAATATATTTTTTTTTGTAATAGTAGTAAGCTAATAAACATAAACCCTCCAAACCATCTGAAAAATGCAGAATTAATGTACCTTGAAACAAACTCTTCAAAATTATATTGTGTATTATTATTATTATTATTATTATTATTCTTATTATTATCATAATTATAATTATAATTATAATTATAATTATTATTATTATTATTATTATTATTATTAACAGTTTTTACAAAACATAAATAAGGACGACTGTATTTCTATTTAAAAACACTAACATTTTGTTATTAATGAAAACTAAATAACTAGCAGTAATGAGACCAAAACTTTAGGTAATTTATAAAATTGGTGTAATTTGTGATTAACACATACAAAATTAAATACCAATATATTCCAAGAATTTGTACCGTATATTGTATTTGTGTATAAATATGCAAAAGTTAACTTAAATTTCAATTACTTTTCAAATGATATTACATTCTTGCTTCAATATTGTTAAAAACTAATTTTATTTGAAAACTCAAACAAACATGGCAATCAACTGAAACGACAATAAATTTTAGTAACTAAACCGATAGATATTAATGATGGACATTCATATTTATAAACGCAATGAACAAATTCATGACATAATTTTAATCATCAATGAGTGGAGAATAGAACTCATTTAATTGCATGCTAAATATTGCACACAAACACAATGAAACAAACTAACCACATTTCATACGTTTAATACAAGTAACGGAAATCATTGCTAAATCATGCGTGAATAGTAATTTTCTATTAAGTACATAAATTCTAAACTGGGAATGGAAAATTCCCACCTGCAACATAATAACACTACTTCCGCACTGTATTAGTTACAATTGCTAGCAATTTTTGTTTCCATTATAAGTAATATTCATTTAATGTGCTAATTAATGACATAAAATATAATTACATTTTATGTTTACGCGATTTATATAAAACCTGAGGTTATAATTTAAATATAATATAAATATAATGTAATTATGTAATATGTTATAAATATAGTGTAAATATAATATAAATATAACGTAAATATAATATAAATATTATGTAAATATAATATAAATGTAATCTAAATATAATATTAAAATAACATAAACGATGTAAATATAATGTAATTATAATTTAAATTTAATGTAAATATAATATAAATATAATGTAACTATAATATAAATATAATATAAATATAATGTAAATATAATGTAAATATTATGTAAATATAATATAAATATAATATAAATATACTGTAAATATAATATAAATATAATGTATATTTAACGTAAATATAATGTAAATATAATATAAATATAATGTGAATATAATATAGATATAATGTAAATATAATATAAATATAATGAAAATATTTTATAAATACAATGTAAATATAAATATAATGTAAATATAATATAAATATGAAATAAATATAATGTATATTTAATTTAAATATAATATAAATATGATGTAAATGTAATATAATGATAATGTAAATATAATATAAATATAATGTAAGTATAATATAAATATGATGTAAATATAATGTAAATATAATATAAATATGATATACATATAATGTAAATATAATATAAATATAATGTACATATAATATAAATATGATGTACATATAATGTAAATATAATGTATTTATAATATAAGTATAATGTAAATATGGTATAAAAATAATGTAAATTTAATATAAATGTAATGTGAATATAATATAAATATAACATAAATGATATAAATATAATGTACATATAATTTAAATTTAATGTAAATATAATACAAATATAATGTAAATATAATATACATATAATGTAAATATTATGTAAATATAATATAAATATAATATAAATATAATTTAAACATAATGTAAATTTAATGTAAATAAAATGTAAATATAATATAAATATAATGCGAATATAAAAAAATTAAGTAATATATAAATCACAGTAGTTTGAGTGAAAACACTTTTTGACATTTTTTCATTACCAAATACATAAATAAATAAATTCCATAATATAACTTCTTTCAGTTTTCCTCATCTTAACCTTGAACTATAGCACATTACTTAAATAACATTGTGTATTTCAAAACAGGATAATGCTAGCGTACTGTATGTATTAGAGAATTACTTATTGCCGATGTATAATGGTAGTAACATAATTGAATAATGAGATAAAGGTATAATAAATAAAACTATTAGAAGGATAGTATTAGCAGTAAAAGAATGATTTATTTCGTCTCACGATAAGTCACCAAAATAATCAAACCTCGAGCGACTTTATAGCGGACATGATCTATTTGTAAGTCGAGCGGAAGTACTAAAACATGGCGCCATAAACGGCCTAAATTGAAAGTGCGGAATATAATGGCGTACATTTTCGCTTATGAATTATAAAAGCAGGTCAAAAATCAATTAATCCAAACATCAGATGAACAAGGAGAAACACCGAAAATCGCAGGCTGCATGATTGGGACTTTGTGACGCGTAGCAGCCCGAACGATGGCGGTGTCAAATAACTATATTTATTCGCTCTTTCCATTACCTCTCGCCAATCCATTAGACGAGTTCCTGTTGATATGCAGATAACGTTATATTATAGAACAGTATCCATACTTTAATATCATTTAAAAAAAAATGCTATCTAAATTACATTGCAACATTGTAATTTATTTACAATGAGTTGATAATTATTTATTAACATTAAACTTAAAAAAATTATTAGTTTTTCTAATAGTATCAATGTAGTAATGTAGAGCAGGGTTTTCCAAACTTTTGTCGTGAAACCCCTTACTTACAATGAGTTGATAATTATTTATTAACATTAAACTTAAAAAAATTATTAGTTTTTCTAATAGTATCAATGTAGTAATGTAGAGTAGGGTTTTCCAAACTTTTGTCGTGAAACCCCTTTCGTATTTTTTAATGAATCGCACATGTATTATAAAGTTATTTCGTACAGTCACAGTAGAACTTCTATAATTCGAGTTTCAAGAAACCGCAAAATTGTATAAATAACACAGGTATCTATTGCATACATGTTTTATTGTGCAAAAAAAAAAACAATTCTAAAATGTAAATATGCAAAATAAAACATAGGGTATGCAGCATTTGTACAGGATGGATCAAGTTCGAATTTCTTACACGTTACAGAAAATTGATGTAGGACTGTACGGACCAACTTTAAAGTCACCACAGATATTTCCTTTTGTTTTTGAGCTACTGGATAAAATTGATTTTCACTTATTTTGAAAATATGTCATATCTCGCTTTATGAGAGGTAAAGAAAAAAGGTTTGCCCCTCCCATCACCTTTAGTTAAAGTGACAGTTAGTGATAACCAACGGTTATGTTGCAAAATTGTTGTTACCACGTTTTATTAGAGCTAAATGGAAGTTAAAAGTGTTGTTCACTTTAAGACTTGGTAGGATCGGGTATAAATAATTTTTATACGACTTGTCACGTAGAATAACGCGGTGTAATTAGATTTTTTAAAACTTGATAATCCTCGATGTTACAAATTTAATATTTTTTTAACGCGAACCTACGCCTAAATAGGTTCACCTTTTTCTTTATTTTATAAACTTTTACTACTCCTTGTATTAAAATGTCACATAAGTTTTCGGAATAATTTTGAACGGACGATACTGTGGTTTTAGGAAAGCATATAGAATCCTTCTTGTTACTACGGCTATTAACATAACTTAAGCTTTAACATTCATGTGTAATATAGAGCTAGTTGTTCATGTTCATCTGTACGACGAAGATTAGACCTGACTTGCCTAGCAAGTCTTTGGCGGGTTTTACAATTTATTTTGCGTAATTTTTGAAAAATCCTGCGCCCTAATTGTTTTTATTTTGGAGCTCCTACACATTGTTGTACATAAGTAGGTAACTTCAAAAAAGTTTCAATGGATATCGCCTGAGTATGCTAGGAGGATTATTTCGCGATTTCAAATCTCATATTTTGCCTGCAAGCACTGGGTTCTGGAATTGTGGCTTGAAGCTGGGTCAGATCAAAACTTAATATCTTTGTTTACACAATGTAAATTGATGGAATCAAGTAATTTCGACACGTCCAATCAACTGTCAGAAGGCGTTTTCTTCCAAAATTGTGTTACTTGCCATTATTTTATTTGAAAATTTTGCCTTCCTTTTGAATTTAAATTGAAACTTTATTGGAGTTATTTATAAGATAGATGTATAACAATGTGTAGGGACCCCAATATAAAAACAATTAAGGCGCAGGATTTTTCAAAAACTACGCAAAATAGATTATAAAACCCGCCAAAGACACATGGGACAAGTCAGAACTAAACCTCCTCGTATAGAAGAAAATGGACCATTAGCTCTATATTAAATATGAATGTTAAAAGCTTGAGCTACGTTAATATTGTAGTAATAGGCACACATTCAATATTCTTTTCTTAAACCACAGTATGGTCCATTCAAAAATTTTCCGAAAACTTATGTTACATGTCTAAATCTTGGCAACCATAAAAGAAGATAAGTTAATAAGTAAGATAAATTAATTTTGATCCTAAAAATTTAACGTACAGAATTTGCTGATATTGGGACATGCTATTGGCTTCAAATTTCAGAGATTTTCGAGTTAGAAAAATAAAAATATACAAAATGTACAGGGAAGGGAACAACAATATTCTTCGACTTGGACAAAATTTCGAGCTGTGGAAGTTCGGCTATATTTGCAAAGTATATAACATACTTATTTTAATAATGGTGAAGTAGTTCTGTATTTCTTATATCTTTTCATTAAATATATTTTTCAAACCATTTCTAAATTAACTAATTCCTCTTACACCGAACAGCGAAACTATTCCTGCGGTATTCCGGAGCTTTGAAAAACCCATTTTGAGAAACCCTGGTGTAGAGAAATACTGTTGCTAGTTTTTGTACTCGTAATAGAAAGAAAACAAACTGTAGATACGAGTATTTAATATATTTACTATTCAATCAATCATTTTTTTTTAAATCCTTGTTTTGTACTCGTAAAATAAAAATACTGTAGATAACAGTATTTAACAATAATATATTACTATATACAATCAATCATTTTTAAAACTTAAATTTTATATTGTGTATAAATAAATATATATTGTTCAATGACCTATTAAACTATTGTAAACCATAAAAACTGAGGTATCTTAGAGGGTGAGTAAAATTTAAATCGATTTGTTTAAAGCATTTCCAAAAATCTGTCCTAGATACTTGGCCGAATCTTGTAGGTGTGAGTATTGTGCGTTAGGTTTGCTTAGGGCGCAATTTTGTTAAGGCGGTCTAATTAAGTACCAGCAAACTTCCATCCCTCGGGCTTCCCTACAAGCCCAAAGAAGAGAAACCGAGTCGGGTGTAATGTAGATGAGACAACTTGTCTTATTTTGCAGACGTGTTCCAACAACCATTACCACGAGATGGATCGCCACAACGAGATCGTGCGAAAGGAAGACCGGCACACAATAAAGGTGGCGCCACGCATCTACCATCAGGACGACACTCTTTACATCCCGGACTTGGACATCCATCAACCAACTAATAATTTGTGATGTTCTGGTTAACTGGGAAAGTTCATGGCCCTTAGGCACGACCTCTGATTACAAAAGACTTGTCTGTAACCACATCAAATTCAGGGATGCCACAGCTCGACGTTGGTCTAGAAAGGACCCCCATGGCCCAAGCGTTAAAACTACCCAAGTTCTTGAAGAGCTCTTAGGTCCATACCTGCCTCAGGTGAAGCGGTAGTCTACACAGGACGTCGAGGACCCATCTTAACCAATTGGGAGCACTCGACCGACCCCGAGACCACGACCTAGGGCTGCCACATGAAGTTACCCACCTCCTCCCGCCACTATTTTTGTAGTCTTTTAAATTTTTAAATGTTTACAAATATTGTAATTTAATCTGTCAATGTCAATAAATGCTGAGTCCTTTATTCTTTTAACCCTCTGGTCAGGTAACAAAAAAAAAAAAACAACATTCGTTTTCTGTAATGTACCTACCTACAATAATCGTTTAAATTGCAAAATATTCAATTTACAATTCGCCTAAACATTTTGTAAAAGCTTAGTTATTATAAAAAGACTGATTTTAGAATGGCCCTACGATATATTTACTTACAGACGATGACTAAATTGTTACATAAATTTTTGCATATATGGATGTATTCCAATATTCCGTTATTGAGGTCCGTGAAGTTAGCACCAAAAATGTGAGCGCAAATTCTGAAATTTTGCTAATAATTAGCGCCCAATTTGCGCTTATTTGCGCCCTAAAAATTTTTGTTCTATCTTTATTTAATGAAGAGATATTAACAATAAATTATTTTTAGTGCCAACTTCACATCAGCACCAAAAGTACTACGTATCATTGTTTTCTTTATACCAATAATTAGCGCCCAATTTGCGCTCATTTGCACCCTAAAAAATTTTGTGGTATCTTATTTAATTCAGGAGATATTAAGTAAAATATATTTTGGTGCCAAGTTCACACCAGCACCAAAAGTACTAAGTATCATTCGTTTCTTTGTACCAATAATTAGCACCCAATTTGCGCTGATTTGCGCCTTAAAATTTTTTATTTTATCTCATTTCATTTACGAGATATTAACTATAATATATTTTGGTGCCAAGTTCACGCCAGCACCAAAAGTACTACGTACCATACTTTTCTTTATACCAATATTTAGCGCCCAATTTGCGCTCATTTGCGCCCTAAAAATTTTTGCTCTACCTCTCTTTAATTACGAGATATTAACAATTAAATATTTTTAGTGCCAACTTTACACATCAGCACCATAAGTACTACATATTGAGCGCAAATTCTGAAATTTTGCTAATAATTAGCGCCCAATTTGTGTCTATTTGCGCCCCAAAAATTAAATATACATACTTACATATTTAATTATACTAGAAACTAGAAACTATATTAAAATCCATTCCATATAACTATATATATTACTATTATTAATTACTATTATTAATATGAAATGATTATTTCTATGGCACTGACATTTATCTGTCAGTTACATACATTTGAGGCATTTGAGATATGATCAAGTAGTTGTGTTTGTTTAAAGCGCAGACTCTGTGATTTAAATTATAGATCATTTAATAAATTTATTCATAAAATATCTAGAAAATGTATTAATGGAAACCAATAGAAAATTTAATAGTCTTTAATTTTTATAATAACATAAATCTCGAAAAAATAACATTTAAAGATATTTTTTGGAGAAAAACTATTTTGAGCTTCAAGTAAAGTGTCATTTCAAATTTACACCAAAATATAATGGCTACTTTCTGTATTAGAATAAGGTATAAATACAAGATTTCAAAATTTTCTGAATTATAGTATTTGAGTTAGAGCGTAAATAGGAACCACACACACACACACACACACACACACACACACACACACACACACACGCATGCACGCACGCACAGGCACACGCGCACGCATGCGCACGCAATTTGAGAAGTTTTGAATCATGTTTTAATATATTTTTTCAAGAAAATCTGTTCATAGCTTCCTGTAAAGTAGTACTTTCGATTTATGAATTTTAGAAATCTAGTATGGCGTTCTCATTAATATAGAAGTCTTAAATACAAAATTTGAAAAGTTTTGGATTGTATCAATTTGTTTTTCACGAAAATCTGTTCAGAGCTTCAAATAAAGTATAACTTTCTGTTTATCAATTTTAACTAAAATCTAATATGTTATTTCTCTTTATATAAAAGTCTTAAATACTAAATTTGACAAGTTTTGGAATATATCATAACATATTTTTGACAAAAATTTGTTAAGAGCTTCAAATATCACTTCCGGTTTATCAATTGTATCCAAAATCTAATATATATTCCTCCCCTTCATACAAAAGTCTGTTCAGAGCTTGAAGTAAAGTGTCACTTCCGGTTTATCAATTTTAGAAAAAATCTAACATGTCGTTCTCATTAATATAAAAATCTTAAATACTAAATTTGACAAATTTTGGAGTATATCATAATATATTTTTCACGAAAATTTGTTCAGAGCTTCAAGTAAAATATCACTTCCGGTTTATTAATGTTAACCAAAATCTAATAAGTTATTCCACTTGATACAAAAGTCTTAAATACTAAAACTGAAATTTGGATTATATTTTAATATAGTTTTTCATTAAAAACTGGTATGGGCTTCTTGTAAAGTACCACTTCCGGTTACCCAATTTTGCTCCAAATCTATTCAACTCTTTATATGAATGCAGAAATCTTAAATACGGAAAATAAAAATATTTGGAAGTTTGTTATGAGTTATCGTGGACTAAAAAAATCGTCACACACACATCATCGCAAATATAGTAAAAATCTGGTGTGGACAACACAATACCTCCCGCCATTTAACGCCCGAGTCACAAAAAAGATCAAGCTAATCCTTATTTTTGGATTAGCGAATTTTACTCTAATTTTGGCAGTTTATATCTGAAAATATAGTCTAATCTGCTCCAAGTAATTACCTTTCTTGATAATAAAATGAAGATTAAATTTTAAATATCGAGATAAAATAGAATTCACTAATCCAAAAATGAGAATTAGCTTAAACTTTTTTGCGAATCGTTAATTTTTATTAATCTAAATAAATACCTACATATTTACAAATGCTGGAAACTGTATTGCTTTCCTTTCCTATTGTACTATTTACTCTTTTCTTTTTAAAACGTTACTATTATTACATTGAAATGATTAGTTCTTCGACAGTGACATTTATCTGTCGGTTACATACATTTAAATAACTGCGAAACCAAGGAGTTTTGTTCGTTTAAAGCGTAGGCTCCGGCATTTAAATTATAAATAATTTTAAAAATAGTTGTTGGGGCTCGTATCCATAAAATATATAGAAAAAGTATTAATGCAAATCTGTAGAAAATTTAATATTCTTTAATTTATATAACAATAATCACGAAAAAATAATATTTAAAGGTATTTTTCGAAAAAAAACCTATTTTAATATCTAGTAAAGTGCCATTTTCGGTTATCCGATTTACACCAAAATCTAATTGGCTCTTACCATTATAGAAAAAGTTCGAAATACAAGGTTTCAAAATTTTCTTAATGTTAGTATTGAGTGGAGTATGTTAGAGTGGAGGATCCACACGTACATACATACATACATACATACACTGGTGGCCATAAGTAAATTGACAAGTGAATTTTGGTCTGATACTACTGTAGGTACGTATTCACTTTGAAAGTAACAAATGGATGTAATAACAAAAAGGATAAGTAACTACTATATATTCAAAAAATATTTAAATTACACTTACAATTCGAATTATAACAAAAAATATGAATGTATATGGGACAAAAGTAAATTGACAATACAAACAGCATATAAAATATGGGAAGAAACAATAATTCAGTTAATATCCTGATGAATATCCTTTATTCTTTCTAACTGCCTGTAGTCTCCGTGGCATAGACTCTATTAATTTCCTGAAATAATTTGGATTAATTCTATACCAAGCTTCACAAAGAGCCATGAAGAGGTGCCGTTTATTTGAGAATTTTTTGTCTCTTACTTGTTTGTCTAAATGATCCCACATATTCTCGATCAGATTTAAATCCGGCGATTGCGATGGCCATTTGATTTTTTAAATTTTTTCCTTACTTATCCAATCATTTACAAGTTGCGAAGTGTGTTTGGGATCATTATCTTGTTGGAAATAATGATTTAAAGTCATAACTTCATCAGCATAAGGTGTCATTTGATTTTTCAGTATGTCCAAATACATAAATCGATCCATTTTCCCTTCAATCAAATGTAATGGACCCATACCGTACGACGAGAAACAGCCCCAGACCATTACTGAACCGCCACCGTGTTTTAATGTTGGAATTGTATATTTTGGGTCATACCTTTTCTTCTTAGGGCGGCTTACATACAACTTGCCATCAGAATTCTCCAAATTAAATTTAGATTCGTTGCTAAATATGACTTTTTTCCACTCCTCGTATGTCTAGTGTCCGTACTAGCTTACAAATTGTAGTCGCGCTTTTATATTTTTTCTACTAAGCAAAGGTGTACTTGCTGGTCGTCTGGAATTTAACTCGCTGTATTGTAATCTTCTTCTTACAGTTCGAGAACTCACTGAAAGAAGCCCTTTTCCATCTAATACAGACTTAATTTCTCTAGAAGTTATAAATGGATCTTTCTTCGCTGCCTGTAAAATGTACCTATCTGTTACACCGCTGGTCTTTTTGGGCCTCCTTGTCTTTTTCATTGGCAATACGTGCCCCCTGGTATTGAAACATTTAATAACACCGAAAACGGTGGCCCTTAATAGGCGATATTTTCTGGAAATATCTACTAGTTTCATGCCCCCTTCGTAATCAGATATAATAAGTTTTTTCAAATCTGTTGAAAGAGGAACTCCAGAAGGCATAATGATAAATGATTATTTTCGATTTCTGGACACTAACGTTCAATAAACGATTCAATTTTGTATTGTCAATTTACTTCTGTCCACTATACATTTATATTTCTTGTCATAGTCCGACTTTTAACTGGAATTTAAATATTTTTTGATTATACAGCAATGACTTTCATTTGGTGTTATTACATCCAATTGTTACTTTCAAAGTGAATACATATCTACAATAATATTAGACCAAATTTCATTTGTCAATTTATTTATGGCCACCAGTGTACATACACGCACGCACGCACGCATGCACGATGCACGCACGCAGACGCGCACACGCGCGCGCCCACACACATACACACACACTCACACACAGACATAATCGTAAAAATGTTAAAATTGGATTCTAGGGACCTTAAAACGTGGTCATTTACCAAAATGTCGATATGCGATTTTCAGCACGATCCCTATACCTCCCTTACCAAGGGTAGCGGGAGGTAAAAACATGTTGTGGGCACCCTAATTCGTGCTTATTTACTGAAAACTCGCCATCGAATTTTTGGACCGATAACATTACCTCGCTTACCTGCGGTATGACGGGAGGTAAAAATATAACAACTAAATTATATTTTTCATTTTAATTGATAGTTAACAACCAGTTTGACCAGAGGTGAAAATCGGGTCTACATGTACACATGATATATAATATTAAGGGCCATCTTTTCGAAGTAGATTAAAACGCGCTTGCAGAGTGAAGCAGAAAGAGTCATAGCTCTTTGGTATTTAGTGTAAGTACATACGCGCAAATACGGCGTCTGTTTCTGACGAATGTCTATAAATCAACAAAAAAGTAAATACAGGTAGTGACACACATTGTTTCTAAAACACTATAAGTGCTCTGCACTGAAATATTTCAACTTAAGAATCAGATTGTGAGTTATATCTGCTTTTATTTTTCATTAAAAAACATTTCGAATTATTACCTAATAAATACAAAATAGCAAATAATATCTTTATAAGTGAAGCGGTGTCAGTTGTAACACATGCCACAGTGTCGATTGCAACTTGTTTAATAATTAAGTACAGTATTGATCATGATAAAAATTACAAGAAAAAACCACTGTTATCGAAAACATAAAAGAAGAAGAGCAAAAAAACGAAACACTTCCGAAAGTAACAGTCGCAGATTACTCTTCACATGGCTCCGTTGAGGAAACTCTCTGATATGTACTGGCCCATATTTTTTGAGCACAGGAGATTGGTTGCAGTGGCGAAAATGTAAAATTAGGACACCGAGCAAGTTAAATTGTACGAAGAAAGACCTATTTTATGTTTACCTAAATTGCAATTTCGTTAGCGACTAAAGGCATTGGTCAAAATGGTCCATGTCACGAACAGAATATATATTTTGTTTGCTTTTAGTTGAGTCATCTGAATTTTGTATTTTCTGAGGTAATAAATAAATATTTATTTTTTCAATAATTTCTTCTTTTATCTGTTATTTTATCTTATTACATCACTGTTAAAATTTGTTACAATTGACACTGGCCCTGTTACTATTGACACCAGTTAGATGTCTATTATAACATTTGTAATGCCTGACTAAAAATCCTTATACTTTTATATTTGTCACATTTTCAAAAGTTTAAAATTCAAAATATTATTCACTAAGGTGGGTAGGTTCTCATATAGGTAATTTCAAAATTTCGAAATGTAACGTTAAATCGTGAAAAATTAAAATTTTAATTTTGTAACAATTGACACCGGTCTCCCCTACTGGTAACATAATTATCATCTTTTTTCTCTTGTAACATAAACTATATTTTTCATTGTTATCAAGTAGGGTAAAACTGGGAGAGATGGCTCAGTAGTTGAGATGGCGCATGTGATTTATTTCCAAACTGTAATAATAGATAGCGTGTAAAGTATATGTGCAGACTGAGTTTAGTATTCGTTTAGTGTTAATATCATCGTTTCCCGTTTATTGTAAAAATAAGGTGAGTTATTTCATTTTAATTATTTTCCTATACCTCGAATTTTATCATGCATGCTTTGAGTGTTTTAACTAAAATTATGCTAACGGATTTTTAGATATTTTATTGTAATATAAAGGTGGTAGAATATATAAAGTACTATTCTAACCTACAAATTTTTGTATATGTTGAAGTTTCATACGTGTAAAGAGGTGCGCCATCTCTCCCTAAGGAATCGGGAGAGTTGGCTCAGTTAAGTATAGGGAGAGATGGCATATTATTTTGTTGTTATTAACAAAACATTTTGTTCTATTCAGATATGCCGAGGCTGTATACACGAAAAGGTAATTGCAGTAGAGGAGAATGGAATGAAAATGACTTAGTTGCGGCTATGGATGATATAAGAAAGGGCATTTTTGGAGTGAATGAAGCTTCAAGAAGATATAAAATCCCTTGTACTACTCTAAGAAGACGACTGCTTCAAGGAAATAGTTCTAAGGGCAATTTGGCCCCATCTTCCTTAGAAAGTATGTCTAAAAGAAAAACAATCCACGACAAAAAAAAAAAAGAATAATGAAAAAAGTAAGCAGAAAAGTAAGGAAAATGAAAAAAGAAAAGAGACAAACAAGGAAAGAAACAAAATAAAAGATAACTAGGCACATCATCATCAGTTGAACAAAATTCTGTAATCCTGCAAAGTGATACAGGCAGTGGCGACAACGAAGAAAATATGTGTGTAGGATGTGGAGAAAATTATTATCAAACGACGACAACAACAGACTGGATTCAATGTATTACTTGTAAGCTTTGGGTACATAAAGATTGTACCAAATTTCCAAATTTCTGCTTGAAATGTGGCAGAAAATCTAATACAAATAATTAATTTAGTAACATCCATCTCTCCCAACTATAATGCGCCAACTCTCCCAAGCATATGGGGTGAGATGGTTTTTTTTGTGAAAAAGTATTTTTTTTTATATATTAATATATTATATTATACTTTAAGTTCTATTAGTACCAAGCAATAAATATATATGTAAAGTTTACGATATGATTTTTTTCCGACTGTTTCCATACCTACAAAAAATTATAGAGAGCATATAAAAAACGTGCGCCATCTCTCCCAATTTTACCCTATACTTACTGCTGAAGAAATATGTAATATATTTTTTTTGTAATAGTAGTAAGCTAATAAACATAAACCCTCCAAACCATCTGAAAAATGCAGAATTAATGTACCTTGAAACAAACTCTTCAAAATTATATTGTGTATTATTATTATTATTATTATTATTATTATTATTATTATTATTCTTATTATTATCATAATTATAATTATAATTATAATTATAATTATAATTATAATTATAATTATAATTATAATTATAATTATAATTATAATTATAATTATAATTATAATTATAATTATAATTATAATTATAATTATAATTATAATTATAATTATAATTATAATTATAATTATAATTATAATTATAATTATAATTATAATTATAATTATAATTATAATTATAATTATAATTATAATTATAGTTATAATTATAATTATTATTATTATTATTATTATTATTATTATTAACAGTTTTTACAAAACATAAATAAGGACGACTGTATTTCTATTTAAAAACACTAACATTTTGTTATTAATGAAAACTAAATAACTAGCAGTAATGAGACCAAAACTTTAGGTAATTTATAAAATTGGTGTAATTTGTGATTAACACATACAAAATTAAATACCAATATATTCCAAGAATTTGTACCGTATATTGTATTTGTGTATAAATATGCAAAAGTTAACTTAAATTTCAATTACTTTTCAAATGATATTACATTCTTGCTTCAATATTGTTAAAAACTAATTTTATTTGAAAACTCAAACAAACATGGCAATCAACTGAAACGACAATAAATTTTAGTAACTAAACCGATAGATATTAATGATGGACATTCATATTTATAAACGCAATGAACAAATTCATGACATAATTTTAATCATCAATGAGTGGAGAATAGAACTCATTTAATTGCATGCTAAATATTGCACACAAACACAATGAAACAAACTAACCACATTTCATACGTTTAATACAAGTAACGGAAATCATTGCTAAATCATGCGTGAATAGTAATTTTCTATTAAGTACATAAATTCTAAACTGGGAATGGAAAATTCCCACCTGCAACATAATAACACTACTTCCGCACTGTATTAGTTACAATTGCTAGCAATTTTTGTTTCCATTATAAGTAATATTCATTTAATGTGCTAATTAATGACATAAAATATAATTACATTTTATGTTTACGCGATTTATATAAAACCTGAGGTTATAATTTAAATATAATATAAATATAATGTAATTATGTAATATGTTATAAATATAGTGTAAATATAATATAAATATAACGTAAATATAATATAAATATTATGTAAATATAATATAAATGTAATCTAAATATAATATTAAAATAACATAAACGATGTAAATATAATGTAATTATAATTTAAATTTAATGTAAATATAATATAAATATAATGTAACTATAATATAAATATAATATAAATATAATGTAAATATAATGTAAATATTATGTAAATATAATATAAATATAATATAAATATACTGTAAATATAATATAAATATAATGTATATTTAACGTAAATATAATGTAAATATAATATAAATATAATGTGAATATAATATAGATATAATGTAAATATAATATAAATATAATGAAAATATTTTATAAATACAATGTAAATATAAATATAATGTAAATATAATATAAATATGAAATAAATATAATGTATATATAATTTAAATATAATATAAATATGATGTAAATGTAATATAATGATAATGTAAATATAATATAAATATAATGTAAGTATAATATAAATATGATGTAAATATAATGTAAATATAATATAAATATGATATACATATAATGTAAATATAATATAAATATAATGTACATATAATATAAATATGATGTACATATAATGTAAATATAATGTATTTATAATATAAGTATAATGTAAATATGGTATAAAAATAATGTAAATTTAATATAAATGTAATGTGAATATAATATAAATATAACATAAATGATATAAATATAATGTACATATAATTTAAATTTAATGTAAATATAATACAAATATAATGTAAATATAATATACATATAATGTAAATATTATGTAAATATAATATAAATATAATATAAATATAATTTAAACATAATGTAAATTTAATGTAAATAAAATGTAAATATAATATAAATATAATGCGAATATAAAAAAATTAAGTAATATATAAATCACAGTAGTTTGAGTGAAAACACTTTTTGACATTTTTTCATTACCAAATACATAAATAAATAAATTCCATAATATAACTTCTTTCAGTTTTCCTCATCTTAACCTTGAACTATAGCACATTACTTAAATAACATTGTGTATTTCAAAACAGGATAATGCTAGCGTACTGTATGTATTAGAGAATTACTTATTGCCGATGTATAATGGTAGTAACATAATTGAATAATGAGATAAAGGTATAATAAATAAAACTATTAGAAGGATAGTATTAGCAGTAAAAGAATGATTTATTTCGTCTCACGATAAGTCACCAAAATAATCAAACCTCGAGCGACTTTATAGCGGACATGATCTATTTGTAAGTCGAGCGGAAGTACTAAAACATGGCGCCATAAACGGCCTAAATTGAAAGTGCGGAATATAATGGCGTACATTTTCGCTTATGAATTATAAAAGCAGGTCAAAAATCAATTAATCCAAACATCAGATGAACAAGGAGAAACACCGAAAATCGCAGGCTGCATGATTGGGACTTTGTGACGCGTAGCAGCCCGAACGATGGCGGTGTCAAATAACTATATTTATTCGCTCTTTCCATTACCTCTCGCCAATCCATTAGACGAGTTCCTGTTGATATGCAGATAACGTTATATTATAGAACAGTATCCATACTTTAATATCATTTAAAAAAAAATGCTATCTAAATTACATTGCAACATTGTAATTTATTTACAATGAGTTGATAATTATTTATTAACATTAAACTTAAAAAAATTATTAGTTTTTCTAATAGTATCAATGTAGTAATGTAGAGCAGGGTTTTCCAAACTTTTGTCGTGAAACCCCTTACTTACAATGAGTTGATAATTATTTATTAACATTAAACTTAAAAAAATTATTAGTTTTTCTAATAGTATCAATGTAGTAATGTAGAGTAGGGTTTTCCAAACTTTTGTCGTGAAACCCCTTTCGTATTTTTTAATGAATCGCACATGTATTATAAAGTTATTTCGTACAGTCACAGTAGAACTTCTATAATTCGAGTTTCAAGAAACCGCAAAATTGTATAAATAACACAGGTATCTATTGCATACATGTTTTATTGTGCAAAAAAAAAAACAATTCTAAAATGTAAATATGCAAAATAAAACATAGGGTATGCAGCATTTGTACAGGATGGATCAAGTTCGAATTTCTTACACGTTACAGAAAATTGATGTAGGACTGTACGGACCAACTTTAAAGTCACCACAGATATTTCCTTTTGTTTTTGAGCTACTGGATAAAATTGATTTTCACTTATTTTGAAAATATGTCATATCTCGCTTTATGAGAGGTAAAGAAAAAAGGTTTGCCCCTCCCATCACCTTTAGTTAAAGTGACAGTTAGTGATAACCAACGGTTATGTTGCAAAATTGTTGTTACCACGTTTTATTAGAGCTAAATGGAAGTTAAAAGTGTTGTTCACTTTAAGACTTGGTAGGATCGGGTATAAATAATTTTTATACGACTTGTCACGTAGAATAACGCGGTGTAATTAGATTTTTTAAAACTTGATAATCCTCGATGTTACAAATTTAATATTTTTTTAACGCGAACCTACGCCTAAATAGGTTCACCTTTTTCTTTATTTTATAAACTTTTACTACTCCTTGTATTAAAATGTCACATAAGTTTTCGGAATAATTTTGAACGGACGATACTGTGGTTTTAGGAAAGCATATAGAATCCTTCTTGTTACTACGGCTATTAACATAACTTAAGCTTTAACATTCATGTGTAATATAGAGCTAGTTGTTCATGTTCATCTGTACGACGAAGATTAGACCTGACTTGCCTAGCAAGTCTTTGGCGGGTTTTACAATTTATTTTGCGTAATTTTTGAAAAATCCTGCGCCCTAATTGTTTTTATTTTGGAGCTCCTACACATTGTTGTACATAAGTAGGTAACTTCAAAAAAGTTTCAATGGATATCGCCTGAGTATGCTAGGAGGATTATTTCGCGATTTCAAATCTCATATTTTGCCTGCAAGCACTGGGTTCTGGAATTGTGGCTTGAAGCTGGGTCAGATCAAAACTTAATATCTTTGTTTACACAATGTAAATTGATGGAATCAAGTAATTTCGACACGTCCAATCAACTGTCAGAAGGCGTTTTCTTCCAAAATTGTGTTACTTGCCATTATTTTATTTGAAAATTTTGCCTTCCTTTTGAATTTAAATTGAAACTTTATTGGAGTTATTTATAAGATAGATGTATAACAATGTGTAGGGACCCCAATATAAAAACAATTAAGGCGCAGGATTTTTCAAAAACTACGCAAAATAGATTATAAAACCCGCCAAAGACACATGGGACAAGTCAGAACTAAACCTCCTCGTATAGAAGAAAATGGACCATTAGCTCTATATTAAATATGAATGTTAAAAGCTTGAGCTACGTTAATATTGTAGTAATAGGCACACATTCAATATTCTTTTCTTAAACCACAGTATGGTCCATTCAAAAATTTTCCGAAAACTTATGTTACATGTCTAAATCTTGGCAACCATAAAAGAAGATAAGTTAATAAGTAAGATAAATTAATTTTGATCCTAAAAATTTAACGTACAGAATTTGCTGATATTGGGACATGCTATTGGCTTCAAATTTCAGAGATTTTCGAGTTAGAAAAATAAAAATATACAAAATGTACAGGGAAGGGAACAACAATATTCTTCGACTTGGACAAAATTTCGAGCTGTGGAAGTTCGGCTATATTTGCAAAGTATATAACATACTTATTTTAATAATGGTGAAGTAGTTCTGTATTTCTTATATCTTTTCATTAAATATATTTTTCAAACCATTTCTAAATTAACTAATTCCTCTTACACCGAACAGCGAAACTATTCCTGCGGTATTCCGGAGCTTTGAAAAACCCATTTTGAGAAACCCTGGTGTAGAGAAATACTGTTGCTAGTTTTTGTACTCGTAATAGAAAGAAAACAAACTGTAGATACGAGTATTTAATATATTTACTATTCAATCAATCATTTTTTTTTAAATCCTTGTTTTGTACTCGTAAAATAAAAATACTGTAGATAACAGTATTTAACAATAATATATTACTATATACAATCAATCATTTTTAAAACTTAAATTTTATATTGTGTATAAATAAATATATATTGTTCAATGACCTATTAAACTATTGTAAACCATAAAAACTGAGGTATCTTAGAGGGTGAGTAAAATTTAAATCGATTTGTTTAAAGCATTTCCAAAAATCTGTCCTAGATACTTGGCCGAATCTTGTAGGTGTGAGTATTGTGCGTTAGGTTTGCTTAGGGCGCAATTTTGTTAAGGCGGTCTAATTAAGTACCAGCAAACTTCCATCCCTCGGGCTTCCCTACAAGCCCAAAGAAGAGAAACCGAGTCGGGTGTAATGTAGATGAGACAACTTGTCTTATTTTGCAGACGTGTTCCAACAACCATTACCACGAGATGGATCGCCACAACGAGATCGTGCGAAAGGAAGACCGGCACACAATAAAGGTGGCGCCACGCATCTACCATCAGGACGACACTCTTTACATCCCGGACTTGGACATCCATCAACCAACTAATAATTTGTGATGTTCTGGTTAACTGGGAAAGTTCATGGCCCTTAGGCACGACCTCTGATTACAAAAGACTTGTCTGTAACCACATCAAATTCAGGGATGCCACAGCTCGACGTTGGTCTAGAAAGGACCCCCATGGCCCAAGCGTTAAAACTACCCAAGTTCTTGAAGAGCTCTTAGGTCCATACCTGCCTCAGGTGAAGCGGTAGTCTACACAGGACGTCGAGGACCCATCTTAACCAATTGGGAGCACTCGACCGACCCCGAGACCACGACCTAGGGCTGCCACATGAAGTTACCCACCTCCTCCCGCCACTATTTTTGTAGTCTTTTAAATTTTTAAATGTTTACAAATATTGTAATTTAATCTGTCAATGTCAATAAATGCTGAGTCCTTTATTCTTTTAACCCTCTGGTCAGGTAACAAAAAAAAAAAACAACATTCGTTTTCTGTAATGTACCTACCTACAATAATCGTTTAAATTGCAAAATATTCAATTTACAATTCGCCTAAACATTTTGTAAAAGCTTAGTTATTATAAAAAGACTGATTTTAGAATGGCCCTACGATATATTTACTTACAGACGATGACTAAATTGTTACATAAATTTTTGCATATATGGATGTATTCCAATATTCCGTTATTGAGGTCCGTGAAGTTAGCACCAAAAATGTGAGCGCAAATTCTGAAATTTTGCTAATAATTAGCGCCCAATTTGCGCTTATTTGCGCCCTAAAAATTTTTGTTCTATCTTTATTTAATGAAGAGATATTAACAATAAATTATTTTTAGTGCCAACTTCACATCAGCACCAAAAGTACTACGTATCATTGTTTTCTTTATACCAATAATTAGCGCCCAATTTGCGCTCATTTGCACCCTAGAAAATTTTGTGGTATCTTATTTAATTCAGGAGATATTAAGTAAAATATATTTTGGTGCCAAGTTCACACCAGCACCAAAAGTACTAAGTATCATTCGTTTCTTTGTACCAATAATTAGCACCCAATTTGCGCTGATTTGCGCCTTAAAATTTTTTATTTTATCTCATTTCATTTACGAGATATTAACTATAATATATTTTGGTGCCAAGTTCACGCCAGCACCAAAAGTACTACGTACCATACTTTTCTTTATACCAATATTTAGCGCCCAATTTGCGCTCATTTGCGCCCTAAAAATTTTTGCTCTACCTCTCTTTAATTACGAGATATTAACAATTAAATATTTTTAGTGCCAACTTTACACATCAGCACCATAAGTACTACATATTGAGCGCAAATTCTGAAATTTTGCTAATAATTAGCGCCCAATTTGTGTCTATTTGCGCCCCAAAAATTTTTGTTCTATCTTTATTTAATTAAGGGATATTAACAATTAATTATTTTTAGTGCCAACTTCACATCAGGATTGTTATGAGAGTGCAAATTACGAAATTTATTTTTTATTATTATTAACTAGGGTAGGGTACAATTTGCACCCTAAAGATAATGTCATTTCAAAGTGTATTTATTGAAATAACAACGGTCAAACGTAGGAGATGAATTACATCAGAATATATTGCAACAATGTAATTTATTATGGATTGTTATGAGAGTGCAAATTACGAAATTTATTTATTATTATTAACTACGGTTGGGTACAATTTGCACCCTAAAGATAATGTCATTTCAATCTGTATTTATTTAAATATTAAGGTTCAAACATAGGAGTATAAATTACATCAATATATTGCAACAATGTCATTTATTATGGATTGTTATGAGGGTGCAAATTACGAAATTTATATATTGTTATTAACTGGAGTAGGGTACAATTGGCACCCTAAAGATAATTTCATTTCAAGGTGTATTTATTGAAATAATAACGTTCAAACGTAGGAGTATGAATTATATCGGAATATATTGCAACTATGTCATTTATTATGGATTGTTATGAGAGTGCAAATTACGAAATTTATTTATTATTATTAATTAGGGTAGGATACAATTTACACCCTAAAAATAATTTAACAAGTATTTATTTAAATAACAGCGTTAAAACGTAGGAGTTTGAATTAAACATTCAATCGGTATTATATTGCAAACATGTCACTTATTATGGGTTGTTATGAGGGTGCAAATTACGATATTTATTTATTATTATTAACTAGGGTAGGGTACAATTCGCACCCAAAAGATGTCATTTCAACCTGTATTTGTTTAAATAATAACGTTCAAACGTAGGAGTATGAATTACATTGGTATATATTGCAACAATATCATTTATTATAGATTGTTATGAGGGTGCAAATTACAAAATTTGGTTATTATTATTATTATTATTATTATTATTATTATTAACTAGGGTAGGGTACAGTTTGCACCCTAAAACTAATATTATTTCAACATGTATTTATTTAAATTATTAATAGGGTTCAAGGTGAGACACAATATTTATATTAAATTAAATCGCTGAGTTTGTAAAGTCCCATGACAACAGTAATGTACTTAGTGTATCTATTATATAATATCGCCCACAAAAAAATTGAATGGGTTGTAATTTAGTAGAAGCGGATTTTACTCTACGAAGTTTGGATTGTGTAATGATTTAATCTATATTATATATGGAATAAATATTATGTTTATTCTTATATTGATTATTATGAATCTTACCGAATTGCATTTTTTTAAACCCAAACCCAGTGTTCATTCAGTAAATAAACCTTTGTAATAATAAATAAACGCCAGACGAATAGTTAGCGTTATTTTAGGACAGCTGCCCGACATTGCAAACAATAGATGTAAAATTATTTATTACAACAAATTCAGCAATATCAATTTCAACTTCAAATTCGTTCTTCTATGTTTGAACGTTATTATTTACATAAATACATGTTTGCAATTGCACCCTATCATAGTTCATAATAATAAATAACTTTTGTAATTTGCATCCTCATAACAATCCATAATAAAAGACATTGTTGCAATCTATACCGATGTAATTCATACTCCTCCGTTTTAGCGTTATTATTTAAATAAATACATGTTGAAATGACATTATCTTTAGGGTGCAAATTGTACCCTACCCTAATTAATAATAATAAAAAAAATCGTAATTTACACCCACATAATAATCCATAATAAGTACCATGGTTGCAATATATACCGATTGAATGTTTAATTCATAAACCTACGTTTTAACGCTATTGTTGAAATAAATACATGTTGAAATGAAATTATTTTTAGCGTGCAAATTGTATCCTACCCTAAATAACATTAATAAATTTCGTAATTTGCACCCTCATAACAATAAATGACATTGTTGCAATATATTCCGATGTAATTCATACTCCTACGTTTGAACGTTATTATTTCAATAAATACACCTTGAAATGAAATTATCTTTAGGGTGCCAATTGTACCCCATCCTAGTTAATAACATTATATAAATTTCGTAATTTGCACCCTCATAACAATCCATAATAAATGACATTGTTGCAATATATTGACGTAATTTATACTCCTACGTTTGAACGTTAATATATAAATAATTACAGATTGAAGTGACATCTTTAGGGTGCAAATTGTACCCAACCGCAGTTACATAAATACATACATACATAAAATCACGCATTTCCCACTTAGTGGATTAGCACAAACCCGAAAGAATAACAATAACATCATCCAAAAAAAATCAGTCTCTCTTTCAACAACATTCGTACTAACCTGACATCATAGGTACAATATAAATTCCTCACTCTTAACATATTAAAGTGACCGATTTTCGGTAGCGAAATACCGCAACCGGACTGCAATAATAGTTACGAAACAACCATCCTTCGCCACACATTCCTGTCTAAGCACACTTCTTTCGCCTCGGCCACATTCATAATCGCATTCATAGACGCTCTTCTTCTCTTCCCACTCGGAAACTTTCTCTCTTTTAGTACCTTATCAATCACATCCATCCACTTACACACTGGACGGCCACGCAATCGAACACCCCCAATTTCACCAAGATATATACGCTTTACAAGCCGTTCACTCTTCATTCTTTCCACATGACCAAACCATCTCAACTAGCTCATTCCTACTCTCTTAACAACATTCTTCCTAACCATACATTCTTCATACACCAAATTATTCCTCACGCGATCTCGTTTTACATATCCACATACTCCACGTAAATACCTCATTTCCACGGCAGTCACTCTCTTTTTATGCTTTCCCGTCCATGCCCAACATTCGCTTCCATACATCAAAGGAGGCACTAGCACTCAAACAGTAGTTAATAATAATACATAAATTTCGTAATTTGCACCCTCATAACAATCCATAATAAATGACATAGTTGCAATATATTCCGATATAATTCATATTCCTACGTTTGAACGTTATTATTTCGATAAATACACCTTGAAATGAAATTATCTTTAGGGTGCCAATTGTACCCTACTCTACTTAATAACAATATATAAATTTCGTAATTTGCACCCTCATAACAATCCATAATAAATGGCATTGTTGCAATATATTGATGTAATTTATACTCCCACGTTTGAACCTTAATATTTAAATAAATACAGATTGAAATGACATTATCTTTAGGGTGCAAATTGTACCCAACCGTAGTTAATAATAATAAATAAATTTCGTAATTTGCATTCTCATAACAATCCATAATAAATGACATAGTTGCAACATATTCCGATATAATTCATACTCCTACGTTTGAACGTTATTATTTCAATAAATACACCTTGAAATGAAATTATCTTTAGGGTGCCAATTGTACCCTACTCCAGTTAATAACAATATATAAATTTCGTAATTTGCACCCTCATAACAATCCATAATAAATGACATTGTTGCAATATATTGATGTAATTTATACTCCTACGTTTGAACCTTAATATTTAAATAAATACAGATTGAAATGACATTATCTTTAGGGTGCAAATTGTACTCAACCGTAGTTAATAATAATAAATAAATTTCGTAATTTGCACTCTCATAACATGCCATAATAAATGACATAGTTGCAATATATTCCGATATAATTCATACTCCTACGTTTGAACGTTATTATTTCAATAAATACACCTTGAAATGAAATTATCTTTAGGGTGCCAATTGTAGTCTACTCCAGTTAATAACAATATATAAATTTCATAATTTGCACCCTCATAACAATCCATAATAAATGACATTATTGCAATATACTGATGTAATTTATACTCCTACGTTTGAACCTTAATATTTAAATAAATACAGATTGAAATGACATTATCTTTAGTGTGCAAATTGTACCCAACCGTAGTTAATAATAATAAATAAATTTCGTAATTTGCACTCTCATAACAATCCATAATAAATGATTGTTGCAATATATTCCGATATAATTCATACTCCTACGTTTGAACGTTATTATTTCAATAAATACACCTTGAAATGAAATTATCTTTAGGGTGCCAATTGTACCCTACTCTAGTTAATAACAATATAAAAATTTCGTAATTTGCACCCTCATTACAATCCATAATAAATGACATTGTTGCAATATATTGATGTAATTTATACTCCTACGTTTGAACCTTAATATTTAAATAAATACAGATTGAAATGACATTATCTTTAGGGTGCAAATTGTACTCAACCGTAGTTAATAATAATAAATAAATTTCGTAATTTGCACTCTCATAACAATCCATAATAAATTACATTGTTGCAATATATTCTGATGTAATTCATACTCCTACGTTTGACCGTTGTTATTTCAATAAATACACTTTGAAATGACATTATCTTTAGGGTGCAAATTGTACCCTACCCTAGTTAATAATAATAAATAAATTTCGTAATTTGCACTCTCATAACAATCCATAATTAATGACTTTGATGCTCTGTAATTACGTTCGTGTGAAGTTATCGGAAAAATAATGTAATTGTCTATAAATTTAGAAATAATATATGATAAAAAAATAATTTTTAGGGTGCAAATTTTGTTGTACTGGGTGCTAATTATTCCATTTAAAAAATTATCAAATTTGAACACTTTTTGTGCTGGCAATTAAAAAAATAAGTGTTAATAACTTTTTTATTTAAAAAGATAACAAATACTTTTTGATGGTGCAAATGGGTGCAAATTATTGGTAAATAAAAATTTTGATTAAAAGTGCATTTCTTACAAGTTTATGTAATAACTATTTTTCATAATTAAATATAACTTCCATATTTGCCATATTATATTTATTTAAAATATTAAAACAAGAAAAAATATGGTTCGTTAAGATTTTTGAGGTTAGAAAAAAATATATGTATTGCATAAGTACCTGAAGAAATTAAAACCATTTCTCAAATGATTTGCACAATTTGGAGCAGAACAACCCGTCATTATGGATAATTTCTACGATTAATAATACTGTAACGCTGAAAATGAATTATTTAATTGGCTCCAAAATGGTGGACGAGTCAGCTGTAATTTATCTAGTAGCTATAAGTTATCTGTTATTTGTTATCTGATTTTTGAAGAATTTAAAAACATTAAACTTGTCTTAAAGGTTGTTTTAAATTATTAAAATGACCTTAAAACTCTAGAAAATTTGTGTGAAGGGGAAGAAATTAATTATAAATTCTGGGAATAGTTTTAGTTCAAAATTTAGCCATCAGATAGAGGTTGCTTAACTTGAATCGCGAATAGTTAATATCTTCTAAATTAAATAAATAATAAAGATACCACCAAAAAATTTAGGGCGCAAATGAGCGTAAATTGGGCGCTAAATATTGCTATAAAGAAAAGAATGATACGTAGTACTTTTTGGTGTTGGACTGAACTAGGCACCAAAATATATTATACTGGCTATCTCCTAAATTAAATAAGATACCGCAAAAATAATTAGGGCGCAAATGAGGTCCGTGAAGTTAGCACCAAAAATGTGAGCGCAAATTCTGAAATTTTGCTAATAATTAGCGCCCAATTTGCGCCTATTTGCGCCCTAAAAAATTTTGTTCTATCTTTATTTATTTAAGAGATATTAACAATTAATTATTTTCAGTGCCAACTTCACATCAGCACCAACAGTACTACGTATCATTCTTTTCTTTATACCAATAATTAGCGACCAATTTGTGCTCATTTGCGCCCTAAAAATTTTTGTGGTATCTTATTTAATTCAGGAGATATTAAGTAATATATATTTTGGTGCCAAGTTCACACCAGCTCCAAAAGTACTAAGTATCATTCGTTTCTTTGTACCAATAATTAGCGCCCAATTTGCGCTGATTTGCGCCCTAAATTTTTTTATTTTATCTCATTTCATTTACGAGATATTAACTATAATATATGGTGCTGGCGTGAACTTGGCACCAAAAGTACTACGTACCATACTTTTCTTTATACCAATATTTAGCGCCCAATTTGCGCTCATTTGCGCCCAAAAAAGTTTTGTTCTATCTCTCTATATTTTCGAGATATTAACAATTAAATATTTTTAGTGCCAACTTCACATATCAGCACCATAAGTACTATATGTTGGTTTGTTATTTGCATTTATATTTAGCGCCCAATTTGCGCTCTTTTGCGCTCTAACTTTTTTTTGTTGTACCTCATTTAATTTAGGAGATTATAACTATGTTATATTTTGGTGTAAGGTTCATGCCAGCACCACAAGTACCACGTATCAATATTTTTTGTATACCAGTATTTAGCGCTCAAATTGAGCTCATTTGCGCCCTAAAAATTTCTATTCTATCTCTTTTTATTTCCGAGATATTAACAATTATTTATTTTTAGTGCCAACTTCACATCATCACCAAAAGTACTACGTATAATTTTTTCTTTATGTCATTAATTAGCGCCCAATTTGCGCTCATTTACGCCCTAAATTTTTTTATTTTATCTCATTTCATTTACGAGATATTAACTATAACATATGGTGCTGGCGTGAACTTGGCACCAGAAGTACTACGTACCATACTTTTCTTTATACCAATATTTAGCGCCCAATTTGCGCTCATTTGCGCCCAAAAAAGTTTTGTTCTATCTCTCTATATTTTCGAGATATTAACAATTAAATATTTTTAGTGCCAACTTCACATATCAGCACCATAAGTACTATATGTTGGTTTGTTATTTGCATTTATATTTAGCGCCCAATTTGCGCTCTTTTGCGCTCTAACTTTTTTTTGTTGTACCTCATTTAATTTAGGAGATTATAACTATGTTATATTTTGGTGTAAGGTTCATGCCAGCACCACAAGTACCACGTATCAATATTTTTTGTATACCAGTATTTAGCGCTCAAATTGAGCTCATTTGCGCCCTAAAAATTTCTATTCTATCTCTTTTTATTTCCGAGATATTAACAATTATTTATTTTTAGTGCCAACTTCACATCATCACCAAAAGTACTACGTATAATTTTTTCTTTATGTCATTAATTAGCGCCCAATTTGCGCTCATTTACGCCCTAAATTTTTTTATTTTATCTCATTTCATTTACGAGATATTAACTATAACATATGGTGCTGGCGTGAACTTGGCACCAGAAGTACTACGTACCATACTTTTCTTTATACCAATATTTAGCGCCCAATTTGCGCTCATTTGCGCCCAAAAAAGTTTTGTTCTATCACTCTTTATTTTCGAGATATTAACAATTAAATATTTTTAGTGCCAACTTTACATATCAGCACCATAAGTACTATATATTGAGCGCAAATTCTGAAATTTTGCTAATAATTAGCGCCCAATTTGCACTGATTTGCGCCCTAAAAATTTTTTTTTATCTCATTTCATTTACGAGATATTAACTATAATATATGGTGCTGGCGTGAACTTGGCACCAAAAGTACTACGTACCATACTTTTCTTTATACCAATATTTAGCGTCCAAATTGCACTCATTTGCGCCCAAAAAAGTTTTGTTCTATCTGTCTTTATTTTCGAGATATTAACAATTAAATATTTTTAGTGCCAACTTTACATATCAGCACCATAAGTACTATATATTGAGCGCAAATTCTGAAATTTTGCTAATAATTAGCGCCCAATTTGCGCCTATTTGCGCCCTAAAAATTTTTGTTCTATCTTTATTTATTTAAGGGATATTAACAATTAATTATTTTTAGTGCCAACTTCACATCAGCACCAAAAGTACTACGTATCATTGTTTTCTTTATACCAATAATTAGCGCCCAATTTGCGCCCTAAAAAAATTTGTGGTATCTTATTTAATTCAGGAGATATTAAGTATAATATTTTTTGGTGCCAGGTTCACACCAGCACCAAAAGTACCGAGTATCATTCGTTTCTTTGTACCAATAATTAGCGCCCAATTTGCGCTCATTTGCGCCCTAAATTTTTTGTGGTATCTTATTTAATTTAGGAGATATTCAGTATAATATTTTGGTGGCAAGTTCACGCCAACATCAAAAGAACTATGTATCATTCTTTTCTTTATACCAATATTTAGTGCCCAATTTGCGCGCATTAGCGCCCTAAAACTATTTGTGGCATCTTATTTAATTTTGGAGATATTCACTATATTGTATTTTGGTGCCAACTTCACTCCAACTCCAAAAGTACTACGTATCATTATTTTTTATACCAATATTTAGCGCGCAATTTGCGCTCATTTGCGCCCTAATTATTTTTGTGGTATCTTATTTAATTTAGGAGATATTCAGTATAATATATTTTGGTGCCAAGTTCAGTCCAACACCAAAAGGTACTACGTATCATTTTTTTCTTTGTAGCAATATTTAGGCCCCAATATGCGCTTATTTGCGCCCTAAATTTTTTGGTGGTATCTTTATTATTTATTTAATTTAGAAGATATTAACTATTCGCGATTCAAGTTAAGCAACCTCTATCTGATGGCTAAATTTTGAACTAAAACTATTCCCAGAATTTATAATTAATTTCTTCCCCTTCACACAAATTTTCTAGAGTTTTAAGGTCATTTTAATAATTTAAAACATCCTTTAGGACAAGTTTAATGTTTTTAAATTCTTCAAAAATTGTAAAAATGCACTATTTGTTACAGATTGACAGATCGAACAGATAACTTCTAGCTACTAGATAAATTACAGCTGACTCGTCCACCATTTTGGAGCCAATTAAATAATTCAATATCAGCGTTACAGTATTATTAATCATAGAAATTATCCATAATGACGGGTTGTTCTGCTCCAAATTGTGCAAATCATTTGAGAAATGGTTTTAATTTTTTCAGGTACTTATGCAATACATATATTTTTTTCTAACCTCAAAAATCTTAACGAACCATATTTTTTGTTGTTTTATTATTTTAAATAAATATAATATGGCAAATATGGAAGTTATATTTAATTATGAAAAATAGTTATTACATAAACTTGTAAGAAATACACTTTTATTTTATAATTTACTGCTTACAGTCTGGCACCAATATGGCGGACGAGTCAGCTATGTATTATTGTTAATGTGAAGAATAAAGAAGACGTAGACACGTTAATATGCTTTAATTGGAACACAAGAACACAGAAATTATATAAATATATATGACAGATTAAACTCGGACAACTTGATACATCATATATCATAACAAACAATATATTATCAATGGTGACTTAATGAATATAAAGTTTTTACTTTAACAATTATCTTATAGCTGTAAGACTATTTGTGACGTCACATCGCAGATAATGGCGGGAAAAGTTAATTTGAATCGCGAATAATATATTTTGGTGCCAAGTTCACGATTACACCAAAAGTACTTCGTATCATTCTTTACTTTATACCAATATTTAGCACTCAATTTGCGCTCATTTTCGCCCTAATTTTTTTGTTCTACTTCTTTTTACTTGTGAGATATTAGCGATCAAATATTTTTAGTGCAACTTCTCATATTAGCACTTGAAGTACTATATATCAATTTGTTCTTTGTTCTAATATTTAGCGCCCAATTTGCGCCCCCAAATGAAAATATTTTATCTTTCCTAGTTTCCAAGATATTTATAATTATCAATTCCTTTTGTGCCAGGTTTACGCCAGTACCGAAGGTAATACGAATCGCACTTTTCTTCATGCTACTAGTTAGCGTCCAGTTAGCGCCTATTAGCGCCTCCAAAAAATATTTTATATAATAAATGACATGCTTGCAATATATACCGATTGAATGTTTAATTCATACTCCTACGTTTTAACATTATTTTTTAAATAAATACATGTTGAAATAAAATTATCTTTAGGGTACGAATTGTAGCCTACCCTAGTTAATAATAATATAAGAATACCCTAGTTAATAATAATAAATAAATTTCGTAATTTGCACCCTCATAACAATCCATAATAAATGATATTGTTGCAATATATTCCGTTGTAATTCATACTTCTACGTTTGAACGTTATTATTTGAATAAATACACCTTGAAATGAAATTACCTTTAGGGCGCCAATTGAACCCTACCCTAGTTAATAACAATATATAAATTTTGTAATTTGCACCCTCGTAAAAATTCATAATAAATGACATTATTGCTATATATACCGATGTAATTTATACTCCTATACGTTTGAACGTTATTATTTAAATAAATACAGATTGAAATGACATTATCTTTAGGGTGCAAATTGTACCCTACCCTAGTTAATAATAATAAATAAATTTCGTAATTTGCACCCTTATAACAATCCATAATTAATGACTTTAATGCTCTGTAATTACGTTCGTGGGAAGTTATCAGAAAAATAATGTAATTGTCTATAACTTTAGAAATAATAAAGATAAGGAAATAAGTTTTAGGGTGCAAATTTTGTTGTACAGGGTGCTAATTATTCCATTTAAAAAATTATCAAATTTGAACACTTTTTGTGCTGGCAATTAATAAAATAAGTGTTAATAACTTTTTTATTTAAAAAGATAACAAAATTTTTTTGATAGTGCAAATGAGTGCTAATTGGGTGCAAATTTTTGGTAAATAAAAATTTTGATTCCGAATATTTTTTTGTGCTGGCGGGAAGTTGGCACAAAAAAATTTAATTGTTTATAACTTTATAGTTAATATCTTATAAATGAAATGAGGTGGAACAAAAAAATTTAGGGCGCAAATGAACGCAAATTGGGCGCTAAATTTTAATACAAAAAACAATCCGATACATAGTACTTCTGGTGCTGATATGTGAAATTGACAATAAAATTATTTAATTGTTAATATCTCACAAATAAAAGGAGATAGAAGAAAATTTTTTAGGGCGCAAATGAGCGCAAATTGGGCTCTACTTACTGGTATAAAAAAACGAATGATACTTTGGAGCTGGCGTGAACTTGGCGCCAAAATATATTATACTTAATATCTCCTGAATTAAATAAGATAACACAAAAAAATTTAGGGCGCAAATTAATGATATAAAGAAAAAAATTATACGTAGTACTTTTGGAGATGATGTGAAGTTGGCACTAAAAATAAATAATTGTTAATATCTCGGAAATAAAAAGAGATAGAATAGAAATTTTTAGGGCGCAAATGAGCGCAATTTGAGCGCTAAATACTGGTATACAAAAAATATTAATACGTGGTACTTGTGGTGCTGGCATGAACCTTACACCAAAATAAATCATAGTTATAATCTCCTAAATTAAATGAGATACAACAAAAAAAAATTAGAGCGCAAAAGAGCGCAAATTGGGCACTAAATATAAATGCAAAGAACAAACCAACATATAGTACTTATGGTGCTGATATGTGAAGTTGGCACTAAAAATATTTAATTGTTAATATCTCAAAAATAAAGAGAGATAGAACAAAACTTTTTTGGGCGCAAATGAGCGCAAATTGGGCGCTAAATATTGGTATAAAGAAAAGTATGGTACGTAGTGCTTTTGGTGCCAAGTTCACGCCAGCACCATATATTATAGTTAATATCTCGTAAATGAAATGAGATAAAATAAAAAATTTTAGGGCGCAAATCAGCGCAAATTGGGCGCTAATTATTAGCAAAATTTCAGAATTTGCGCTCAATATATAGTACTTATGGTGCTGATATGTAAATTTGGCACTAAAAATATTTAATTGTTAATATCTCGAAAATAAAGAGAGATAGAACAAAACTTTTTTGGGCGCAAATGAGCGCAAATTAGGCGCTAAATATTGGTATAAAGAAAAGTATGGTACGTAGTACTTTTGGTGCCAAGTTCACGCCAGCACCATATATTATAGTTAATATCTCGTAAATGAAATGAGATAAAATAAAAAATTTTAGGGCGCAAATGAGCGCAAATTGGGCGCTAATTATTGGTACAAAGAAACGAATGATACTTAGTACTTTTGGTGCTGGTGTGAACTTGGCACCAAAATATATTTTACTTAATATCTCCTGAATTAAATAAGATACCACAAAAATTTTTAGGGCGCAAATGAGCGCAAATTGGGCGCTAATTATTGGTATAAAGAAAAGAATGATACGTAGTACTTTTGGTGCTGATGTGAAGTTGGCACTAAAATTAATTAATTGTTAATATCTCTTAAATAAATAAAGATAGAACAAAAATTTTTAGGGCGCAAATAGGCGCAAATTGGGCGCTAATTATTAGCAAAATTTCAGAATTTGCGCTCACATAAATATTGGTATAAAGAAAAGTATGGTACGTAGTACTTTTGGTGCTGGCGTGAACTTGGCACCAAAATATATTATAGTTAATATCTCGTAAATGAAATGAGATAAAATTAAAATTTTTAAGGCGCAAATCAGCGTAAATTGGGTGCTAATTATTGGTACAAAGAAACGAATGATACTTAGTACTTTTGGTGCTGGTGTGAACTTGGCACCAAAATATATTTTACTTAATATCTCCTGTATTACATAAGATACCACAAAATTTTTTAGGGCGCAAATGAGCGCAAATTGGGCGTTAATTATTGGTATAAAGAAAACAATGATACGTAGTACTTTTGGTGCTGATGTGAAGTTGGCACTAAAAATAATTAATTGTTAATATCTCTTCATTAAATAAAGATAGAACAAAAATTTTTAGGGCGCAAATAGGCGCAAATTGGGCGCTAATTATTAGCAAAATTTCAGAATTTGCGCTCACATTTTTGGTGCTAACTTCACGGACCTCCGTTATCGTCAAATATTAAAAAAAAAAATACGGTAAATAAATAGATTAAAATACGTCATGAATAAAGAATTATCTTCTTTTAACACCAATTACACTTCTAATTTCAATGTCGTAAAGAATTTTATAAAATACTATTTCAGAAAGGATTATATACAAGTTCAGGATTCCACCAATTCACTAAAGGCTTATGAAAGCCCATGGTGACTGTTTTTGAAATAAAAAATTGTCTTTATCTTGGTATTTTTAATGCATAAATTGTTAGAAAATAATAATGTCTGTTTTTCAAAGAAAAAATTTTTAGAGCTCGAAGTAAAATATCAAATTCAGTTTTCTGACTATTATTAAATTCTAATAGTCTCGGTATTTCAGTAGAAATCATAAATCTTAAGAATTTTTGACAATATTATTTTTTTTATTAAATTTTTTATTTTCTTTAATTGTAATTCAAAGTCAATTTTACAATAAAATAATAAAGCATTTTAAATAAAAAGTACTTGGAGTTAGCTGTGTTTATAATAAATGCAGTTCAAGAATTTGATGTATACGTATAAAAGTAAAAGAGGAAAACAAAACACAGTATTTTCCCGGCTTTATAATAACAGACTTTGGAAATTTCAAGTAATAAACTATCGAGCAGCTTATTTCCTAATGCTCTTTTAGTAATTCCTTTGTCGTATAACTTTTTCTAAGCTATATATAAATACTGTTCGTTTAAGTTGAAGGTGATATATTATAGAATGTCAGATTACAATTTTGTTTTATTTTAAAATATAAAACGTAGAGGGCTTTATTTAATTCACGGAAATAGGTCCTGGTAAAATCAATGAGTAATTGTAAACATTTTTATAAAATATTACAGCTATTGGAAAATACTTTTATAACATTAATAATTTTAACCTTATATATAAATACGAGTATAACAAGAGCACGAATGAAACAATAAATTTATAATGAATATGAAAAATATGTTAATATCGCTTTATGACTAAATTACGTTATTAGTACAATAATGTGGAACATAAATAAATAAATATAAATATATCATCACGGCATATTACCCATTGCTGGGTGTGCCAATCTGCTTTGTACGCAGATATCGGTAATGATGATGACATATTTGTACCGTGCGTGCGTTTACCACCTCACGGACACTCATAGCTGGCGTGGAGGGTACACCACAGGGGTCAATATTGTGCCATTTAAAATTCGAAATGTGTAACTGTTTGTCTCTAAACTCTAAAATATGCTTCGGTACATATTCAGCGTGAAAATATAAGGTATGAACAAAACTGAAGCGACTGGAGAAACTAATTTAAAATATATTCCTATATTTTAAATATTGAACATATTTTCAAACTTCTTATATAATATAAAAGTGAAGTAGAAAAACCTTATTACCGTTTTACGAGTAATTCAAAAGTTTGTTATTAAATTTAAAAAAATATATATTTATCAATTTGAATATGGGTGAAAGGAACTACAAAAATAGAATTGTTAAATATATGTGTTTGCTTAGTAAGAGAATAGGAGCAAATAAGGCCCACCTTAATTAAAAATGAAATATTTTGAAGACCTAGTAATCTTTATTGAAAAAGCATTGCAACTTTGCTTCAGAATAAATCTAAAAAAGTTCAAAAATAAGAATTTTTTAAACTAATTTTCATAGAAAAATACATTCTTAAAAAAATTAAAATAGTTATCATCATGCTCAGTACAATAAAAACTAGCATTTCAGTTAATTACATAGTTTTTACTTAATCATCCGTTTATTCAAAAATTAGAGAACAATACAAGGGCAAACAGGTGAAAAAGCAGAAATAAATATAAAAGCAGTCACTGATTGCAATGTATCAATATTTGAACATAGGTCTTCTTACCCATTGAAGTGTATTAATTCGTGTAAACATCCCAACATCAAAATGTCAACATGCCACGTCTGACCCAAATGCATAACTAACCATGTTTTGTAGGAGTTCTCTGATCAAATAATAAACTTAGGATAAACTATTAGCACAAATATGTAGATCAAATAATTCAATTAAATTTAAAAGAAAAAATATTTACTCAAAGTATAGTCGAGGAAAACGAAATAAGAGATGATCGGTCTCTTTTATATTTAACTATTTCAGCTACGTAGATGTTGTGCATTACAGAAGTTAAAGCTAAATTTTATAAAGGAATTTGCGACATAGTCTCAAATAGGTACTTAGCTCTTTCATCTCTCCTTTGCCGCTCCTATCAACTCATTTTTAGTCGATTATAAGTAGCATATAGCCTAAGAGACGTGTCTCGTAAGTGAAGATAGAAGAATAAAAAAATCAGAGCAACCAAAATAAAGAGAGAAGAACAAACAAATTAAAGCAACCAAAATGAGGGTACGAGAGAGGCATATGAATAAATTCTTCAGAAAAACAAATAGTATTTAGTATTTGGTCAAATAGACTAAAACAATAAAGACAAAAATGGAGCATGTAAGTATTTATATGATTTCGAAGACTATAGCCACTATGGGCTCAAAGCTGATTCTCCTGGCCTACAAAATAATAATGGAATACAAATACAGGACCATTCCAAGCAAACAGAAGAAGAAGAAGAAGAAGAAGAAGAAGAAGAAGAAGAAGAAGAAGAAGAAGACGAAGAAATATGTACTTGTTCTTACATAACATTGTTATGTTATAGTTTGAATTACCTAAGAATATTCCATATTCTAAAGTAATGGTGGCACTAAACATTCCATTGACAGTAAAGAAGTTACAGAAGGCAAGGGATTCTAGCACGAGTTACAAATTCGCTCACGAGCGCGCAGTGGCGAGTGAGCCAACAAACGAGTCTCACACGGCCAGAACGGTGTGAGACCACGGTGGCACCAAATGGCACTTAAAGTGTTAAAAATGAAGCTCCTTCTAACATCAATATGCGTGCTAGAATGTGACATTCTGATTCGGAAACAGAGAAAATATTCTAAAGAATCTTATAATAGTTAAACCATAAGTTACAGAAGGCAATCTATTTAAGCACGGCGCATGAGTTTGAAATTCGAACACGAGCGCGAAAGCAGCGACTAGGCGAACGAGCGAGTGCTTGAATAGCCTTCTGTAACGAGTGTTTTATACTATTGTCTCTGTTTCGGTTTTCATTTACATTATTTCTTTATAAAAATATGTGACATTAACTTCCATTTTCGTCTGAATAATTAAATTGGTAACAGTGATTCTGTCCGTTGCCAATATATTTTGTGTATTTGGTGCAATCATATCAATCCCAAATAACAAAATATCACCAAAAATCGTTTAAGAATGAAGCTCCTTCCTTTATAATGACAAGCATTCGCCCAACACACTCGTCATGATACTCGGACGACCAACATTCAAACCAATAAACGAAGTAACCGTGCTAAATTTTTAGCGATTCTATTTTAACGCGTCGTTCAATCAACTGATTCGAAATTAAAGAAAATTCAGAAAGTACGGCTGTCTAATTATCCCAACGGAGATAGAGGTACTAGATGATGAGTTGAATAAACGAATGAAGCGAATGCGGAAAAATACTTTATGCCGTTTTTAGATTTTCTTTAAAAAGTACATTAAAATACAAGTATCATATGACATTATTTTAGCGCGTGCTTTTGTTAGAAACGAGCGGCTTGTCGCGAGTTTTCTGGGGAACAAGTACGCTAAAATATCTTATGAATAGGGGATTTTATATTTTTTTTTTCTATTTTGGTTCTTATATTTAAACATTCGTTATTTCATTTTCTAATTAATGAACAGTGATTAGAAAAATTTATTTTTTATTTGATTGTTGGTAACAGTAATTGACATTTACATATATTATTACTTCGTTTCAATAGTAAGTCTTCTAGAAATAATATTTATTTTACAATGACAATTTTGTCTGAGTTCTTTTAAGTTGTACTTTATGACAGGAATTTCATAAAGTACAAATATTAAACAACGAAAATAGAAAAAAAAGTGTTTTTGGGGTTTTTAGGTAAAAGCATTTTAGTCCCTCAATTTATATTAAAATACTATCTTATTATACTTGTATTAAAATCTTTATTTAACAAAGCAAATAGCGTGTGAAATTACATTAAAACACGCCGTGCTTTTAAATTATTAAACAATATTATAATCTCATCGCAATTAACGCAACAAAAATGTTACAAGAATATAAGAATAAATTGACTCATTCTCGTACGTATATCAGATTGTAATAAGTTAATTGTAACTTAATGTAAATACAATAAAGAATTTATTTACTTTATTCGTTTATTTATAATCAAACTTCAAATGCAGTATATAATTAATTTTTTTAAAACCACAATCTAGAGCTAGACAAGCTTTATTGTACTGCACCAGAATGTATTTTTTTTAAATACAAATGCTGTTTCGAGCATTTATACTTGCAATATTATAAAATATGAAAAAAAAACTAATATTTAATTCTTGACTCTAATCATATTTTTAAATAAAAATGTGATACTTACTTGTATGTAAGTAATAAGTTTATAAATAAGATTTTGCTGCTAATTAATATTTATGTTCACTTATTCCTAAAAGAATTTGTTGTGATGTGGTATATGTGATTGTCAAAAAAGGCACTGAGTGTAAATATTTTATGTGTTTTCCCCTTGACTCACAATGAATCTTTTAATACCACTCCAGAATTTCTACATTCAATCTTCCTGGAGTACGGAACACAAGACACAAAATCCTTGGTATAGATAGAAAGTGTACGCCAAATGTAAAATAGCTTACCTAGAGATTGATTCTGCAAGTTAAAAATGCACCGATCGAAGAAAGGATTTAGATTACATGGGTATTGGAAACTAGCTATAAATAACTATACGACAGAATGATTTCATGTTTACTGCGTTCAGAAAACCATTTTTCTTTCCAATTTGACGTTTAAAATTGGCGACATTAAAATGCAAGTGACATCGAAATTGTGTAGTTGAAATTCATTGTCTTGTAATATCAACATTTATAGCATTTTATAGTTCTTATATTATACAGGGTGGAAACGAACTTAATGTCATAAATTTTAGGGTGAGTAGCATGACATGTGTAGATTACGAAACAGAAAGATTTTTTTAAAAATTCGCATAGTTAAGGGTAGTTCTCATTAAACTAACATTTTTGGTACCACTGGACCACTGACAACTTTAATACTTCAAATTAATTTAATTAATTTACGTAATGTTTCTGTATAATCAAATCTTAGTTATTTCTAACGTAATTTATTTTGAAAGTTCAATGATCCATATCAAAGATTAATATTAATACTTCACAGAATTATTTTTATAATGAAAAAAAAAAACAGAATGGATTAACTGATAAATAGCAACAATACTAGAAACTTTTCATGTAACAATACTAATATGAAAAAAACGTAACCTAAAAATCAATTCAAGAATAAACACAAAACTCATAAATATTGTTCAAAATTGTCACCTCCCACAGTTACACACAATGCACTACGTTGAATTAATGAGACACTACATGCCAGGTTCATATGATTTTCTTGTTTAATAATTTCAGCACAGTATTGAATCCGCATACCTAATTCTTCAACAGTTTCAGGGGGTTTTGATTATCATACACCAAGGACTACAAATGACCCCACAGATAAAAATCAAAGGTATTGAGGTCAAGTGATCTTGGTGGCCATGATACAGGACCTCCACGGCCAATCCGCCTGTTCCCATAGGTATTATTGAAATGCTGCCGCACATTTCTTGAAAAATGAGGTGGAGCACCATCATGCTGAAACCATGCATGTTGACGATGGAGTAAGGGACCATCTTCTAATAATAACGGTAGAACATTTTGTAAAAATTCCAAATACTGGTCATCATTTAATCTGTTGGGCAGTAT